>JAEHOE010000203.1:0-155949 GCA_016858145.1 Edaphochlamys debaryana | reverse complement strand
CGCCAGCGTAGGGCCCTGCGCAGCCTCCTGCAAGACATGGCGTCTGCGCTGGGGCTCACGCCGGACGAGCTGCTGAAGGCCGACTGGTTCGTCCAGGTAAGAAGGGTGCCAGCGAGGGGTGTCGGGGCGTGCGTGGGGGGTGGGCGAGTTGGCGTACTGCGAGATTGGCGAGTCCAGAAGACCTCCTCGGAAAAGCTGGGCGGAAACTTGTCGGAACTACCTTGCACTTAGCTTGGCGTGGCTCCATGACACCGTTTCGGCACCACGACGCACCACTGACTGACACGCCGACACGTAAGCTTGTGACGTGTTAGGACGGCGCGTGCAGTGATTACAGTATGAACGCAGCGCTCACGAGTCACGCGTAGCGTTCCTTGCGGTGCCGAACGGGGTGGCTGTGCGAAAACAAAACCACCCGGCGCCAGCAGGGCAGGGTCAACGGACGAAGGGGTCAGAGGGCGAGGCAGCAGCGCAGCACCTGTCAAATCAATTCACGCCATTTAAGCCATTCAACAGGGCCTTTCAACAGGGCCAGGCCACTACACACGCCGCTGGCCTTTGCATTCCTGCTTCCCGTGCAGCTGCGTTGCTCAACGATGCTGGTTGATCCACCTACCTGCAGGTCCGGGACCACCGCTGCAACAACCGCGGCACCAAGATCAACTTCGAGCGGGACAACGGGGCTCAATCCGACGTCCAGGTCGGGCTTCGCTGGTACCACGTGCTGCTGCGCAACATTCTCAGCCACGCTCCCCCCCCGGAGCAGCGGGACTTCCTTCAGGCCTACCCGCCACAGCTGGCACCGTTCCACAGCAGCAATCGCATCAGCCAGGCGCTGACCAAGACGTACGAGAGCGCGGTGCCGATCAAGACGGGCGGAAGCGCCAAGCCCACGCGCAGCAAGGCCCGGGGTGCGCCGGCCGCAGCAACGCCCAGGGCGCAGGTGCAGCCCCACGCGGGGCCCGCGCGCCCCATTGCGCTGCACTGGGGCAAGCGGCTGGGGCGTGCCGCCGTCGTCCCGCTGCGCTACATGGGAGGGATGTGAGCGTTCCTTGCCACTTGCTGTCAGGCCGTTTGAATGTGGGCCGGGCGGGGCAGGGTCGATGGCGACACAGTGGTGATGAGGGCTGCGGGGCGACGGGGCTGTAGCGGCAGGGTGAAGGCACACAGCTAGGGTGTACTTTGCGTTCGGGCACACTGCACACTTGCTGGCAAACTTGAGAACTGCAGTAGGTGAGGCGTGAGGGGTGCTCATGTTGGCGAGGCGGCGAGTTCCTATGTGTGCCAACGGACGTCCGGGCATGTGTGGCTTGCTGCCTGCGATTGCCGGTGAGCGTCTAGCTGTCGTGCTTAGCTTACTGGGAGGCAAGCAACTTGTTGAACCTAAAGAGTGGGTTTCGGGCTTTGCTGAAGTCTAGGCTCCATTGAAGCCCAATGCTGGGCATAACGGGGCTGGCTGTGCGACAGCTATTCATCCCACATTGGCGTAGTACGACAAGGGTAGTGAGGTGGTCCTGGAGGGCAGAGTTCGCGAGGGTAGTACTGGTGCCTGCACGTTGAACTTGCCTTCGGAGGCAGGGGCCAGCATCGTCGCCTGGGGTGGTTCACATGGCGATGGCTTTACGTGTGCACGGACTGCAGGAAGTGGGGGCTGGTAGCATGCTGGACAAGAGGCGGCGTCCACTCTCGTCAAGGCAGAGAAACAGGCGAAGGAAGCCTGCGCCTCGGTGGATGGAAGCTTGATCGGGTGCAAGAATGGATTGGGCTCTTGACCTCCGACTGCTCTGGCATTGCATCTGCGGTGTGCAAGGTTTTTGAGGAAGGCACGTTCCAGTCCTGAAGCGGGTGCAGCAGGTGTTGCCCACAGGGGGGCTGGCCTTCCAGGGTGACGCTGGTGGCCACCTGAACATGTACTGAGGCGCATGCGGCTGTGATTGAGGACACGGCCTGTATGGGCGTTCATGTCCGAGCTGCAGTCCGGGCTTTGGTGTCGCCGCCTTGCCCCGCTTGCCGTCCCACTACCGGGGCCCGAATTGTACTCGGGAGTTGAGCTGCCGACAGCAGGGGACGGAGGGCATGGCCTCCATGCAGTGCACTAGCATGCAATGCACTAGCAGCAGGGCTATCTAGCACTACACGGAGCGGCAGCAGATGTAGTTGGTGATGCGGGTGAGAACGGCTACGCTTGAGTAACCGGCATGCTGTTGCTGCCGACGACGTAGAGCTGTGCCGGTTACGTCTAGCAGGCTGGCACAGGTCCAATGGGATACAGGCGCGTGTAGCACTTTCTCGAGCCCTTTGAAGAAGCCCCCAGCCTTAGTTGAGCTGCCGACAGCAGGGGACGAAGCGGGGCCTCAAGCGCCTCGGCCCCGTGAGGAGGCTCATGCCTGTGGTGGCCCCGGTGCTTAAGGGCTCAGGTGTGTGCCCAAGGGCGCCCAACCGCAGGGGTCGCTGTGCGTTGCCTGCATGCGGCGTGGGCGCTGGCGTGGGCTCTCCATGCGGCTTGTAGGAGCTTGGGCCGCTTGGGGCGCCTGGTCTAGCGTTACCAGCCGCGTCCGAGATCAACTTGGCGGAGAGCCTCACTATTGCGGCGCCTGGGTCCTCGCTACAAGCCTTACAACCGGGGCCACCGGCCGGACTCTTCATGCGCCTCACGTATTACCGTAAGCCAACAATCAATGCACCCGTCTTGGCCAACCAACTTGTCATGCCCACTCTTCCCCACTCACTGACTGACCCGAGCTTGCGCTAGCGGCATCTTGCTCCCACTCAAGGGGAGCTGCATACGGTGCCGAATGCCAGGAACTCGGGGTGTCCACGGACCCCACAACATGAAGGAACAGTGAGCGCTCGGCCCACAATACCTGACAAACTGCCGTATGGTGCCACAAGTGGCCATGGCTAGGCCTTACCGGCGACTTACAGGCGCCGCCCCCAAGCAAATGGCATCTGAGCCGTGAACAATGCTCTGCCCCCCTAGGCCAACAAACAACAACGAACATTACACTGCCATACCCGCCCGACCTCATACATTCATCCGCCAGATCGTTCACCTGTCAGCTGCTGCGCCGGGCCCCGCCGCCGCCTCCCCCAGCGCCGCCCCGGCACGCCTTCCGGTGGCCCGACCGCCAGTGAGCCGTCTGGCACTCGCGGCTGCAGTACGACGCAGCGCCGCCGCAGCCCGCGCACGCCCGCAGAGGCAGGGCCGCATCGCTGTCGCCCTCCAGGTTGGCGCAGGCCGGGTTGGAGCAGCCGCCCAGGCACGCGCGGGCGGCGGCGGGCGAGGCCGGCAGCAAGGCGGCGGCGGCCTCCAAGCCAGGGAACCACGCACCGAAGCGAGCGGCCAGCGCTTGGGCCCCGGAGGCGGCGGACGCCCGTGCGCCGCCCCTGCCGCCCCGCGGCCCGCTGCCGTGCGCCCAGCGCACCAGCTGAGCCGCCAGCGCCTCCACCGCCTCCGCCGCCGCCGCGTCACCTCGGGCCCTGCACTCGGCACCCAGGGACCGCAGCTGTGACGGCTCCCAAGCCGGGCCCGCCCCTCCGCCCTTCGCCACCTCCTCCGGGAGCGCCGCCGCGACCGCGCAGCAAGCCTCTGCCAGCGGTATCAGGTAGAGCTGCAAGTGGCTCCCTGCAGTCAGCTGCATGATGGTTTCAGCGACTTGCGGCTTTAACGCCACCCCGACGAACCGCACAGGAGACAGCCCGGCCAGCCAGCCGCCGCCTCCCGAGGTCTGGCCGGCCGTTGCGGCCCCCGCTGATGACGCCCTCACCCTTGCCGCTGCTCCTGTAGCCGCTGCCGCTGATCCAGCTGCCGCCACGCCCGAGCTTGGGGCGCCCAACTTAGCATCCGCGCAGGCGAGAAGGGGCAGCACGTGGAGGCCGCAGAGTAGGGCCGATGCGCCCACGGTTCCCAAACCGTACCGCGCCCATACTCCACGGAACAGCGGCGGCAGCCAGGCCGCCACTGCTGCCGCCAGCATCTCCAGAAGCTGCCGCTCCGCCGGCAACAGCGCCCCCGCTCCGCCGCCGCCCGGCCCCGGTGCGGCCCCTGCCGCTTGCTGCCCGCCCGCGCGTGCTGCCATGTCCTCGAGCCACCTACGGCTCATACCGAGGAAGGTCCCAACGACCGAGCTAAACAAGTTCTTAACAGACGCGTCATCAGAGGCGAGGTTGACTGGGACTGTGGCCTCGAGGCCCTTCCCAACGGTCCGCACCAGCGCCGCCGCCTGCGGGCGTCGCCCCACGCCAGCAGGGGGGCCAGCCAGCGCCAGCTGTCGCCGTAGCGCTGCTTGAAGGCAAAGAGGGTCTGCGCCTCGGGCGGTGATGCTTCGGGGCCGCCGCCGGGCCCGGTTTGGAGCTGGCTGGCGGCGGCGCGGCGGAAGAGGCGCTCCAGGCAGGGCAGCACGCCGCCGGCAAGCGCCGACCGAAAGCTTGGCTTGGGGGCAGGCGGGAGCGGCCCTGAGGGGCGGAGCAGGAGTGGGAGGGCGAGACTTATCACTGCTTGCAAACCACGGAAACACGGCACACACGGGGATACTGCTGGCCAGGGCCAAGCCAAGGAGGCAACCCGCACCCCCCGCCAGCTCGGCTGACCCCCAAGCCGTCTGCCCAGCTTGGGACTGAGGGCAAACCGCCGTACGGCACACACCTGGGAGCAGGGGCAGTCCCGGCAGCTGGTCGAGCAGGTTCCGACCGTAGTGCGCCGCAAACCCCGCAGCGCCTGACGCTTGGACCACACCGCTACCAGGGGACCCCGCGGGTGCTCGAAGGTGGGGCGCCAGGGCGACGGTCAGCCGCCACCACTCCTCGCCCAGGTCCACGCTGCCATCCGTCTCTGCGCCGGTGTTGACCAGGTTGTTTGCTGTGGTCAGGGCCTCAATGGCAAGGACCGTGGCCACGCGCCAAGTGAGCAGGACCCGGCAGGGCCCCGTGCCCAGGCGCGCGGCCGTCAAGGCCGCCAGCTCCTGCTCCGCCGTCCTTCCCGCTGCCGCTTCCGCGCTCGCCTGAACCCCGACCCGAGCCGCCCGCAACGCCAGCGCTATCGCGGAGCTGTACGGCAGGAGCGCCTTGGCGGCTGGCGGCGCGGTGGCGGGCAGCTGGCTGTCCTGTGCCGCCAGAAACGAGACTAAGTCCCTTAGCGGCAACTCGACTCTGGCGCTCGGCAGCTGGGAGGTGGGAATGCCCCGCAGGCGTTCCTCGGCCTCCAGCTGCAGCCCTTGGCAGAAACCCCGCTCCACGCTGGGCTCCAGGCCGCGCGTGCCCTCGCCGTCCATGGCCGAGAGGACCGCCACGCCGTGCGCAAGGGCCGTGAAGGAAGCGCAGGGGCCGAGGAGCGCGGCGCTGGCGAGGGGCGACGCCGGCACAGCGCGGGGCTGCAGAGAATACAGAGTATGGAGAGTGGCCGTCACGTCACAAACGGCCGCGTCAACGTTTCGTGACAAAAGTTGAAAGGCCGCGAGCGGCATGGCGGCTGGCGCCCCGTCGGAGACTGCCGTCCTCACGACGGCCCACAGCCGGAGTAGCGCCGCCAGGGCCGCGCACGTGTGCTCCACCACGGCGCTCGCCCGCAGCGCCGCCGCCAGCTCCTGGGCGTAGCAGGCCGATGCAGCCGCCGCCGAGTCAGAGGGACCCGCACTGCCGCCGGCCGCAGCCCCCGATGCAGCCGCCGCCTCAACCTCCGCGCCGGAGGGACCCGCGTTGCCGCCAGCCGCAGCCGCCGCAGCGGCCGTCACTCCCGGCGGCCCTGATGGTAGCTTGGCTGCCGCCAGCTGAAGGCACACGGTCGTCAGGGCGGCAGTCACGGTCAGGCCGGATACAAGCGCCGTGAGGAGCTCCGTAGACGCTTGCAGGAGGGGCGCGGCAGTTCCCGCCACTGCTGCCGCGACTGCGTCATCTGCAAGTGAGTGCAGCTCCGTCCGAACGTCCGCAAGACGGCCCGACACAGCCTCGAGCGTCTGGGACCGGACCAGGCGCCGAACGAAGTCGACGCAGGCGGGCTGTGTCTTAGATGCGAGGATGAGGCTGGCGTTGAGGCTGACCGTGGACCAGAGAACCTCCAGCCGCGCCCTCAGCCCCTCTTGCTGTTCAGCGCTGCGATGTGCGGGCGACCATGCCCATCGCGTCGACCCATTGGTCGCGAGGAGCAGAGCCCGCCGGAATGCGGGCCGCGACAGCAGCTCGGCGACGGTTTTGTCGGTGGCAGCCTCGCTGACTGCCATCCATGCCTTCGTGCGAACGCGGAGAGCATCGACGCTTCTCGCGAGGCCAAACAGCGCGCCGGCACCGGTCCCGAGGATCGCCTCAGTGCCCGCCACGAAGTCGCGGACCTCCTGTTCCGCCTCCGGGCACATAAGTGGAGGTCCTAGCGATGCAGCCATGACCTTTAGCGCCTTGTTAGCTCGTGTCGGTGCAGCTGTAAGAAACGCGTTGGGATGTTGCGTCACGCGCGAGAAGAGACTAGCAAGCCTTGTAATGGGTCTATACAATGATGTTTGCTGTCAACTATGCCTGTCTCCAAGGCACTTGCCGAGCGAGCTGCCGTGCGTGCCCCTCCCCGCCCTTTCCCGCCACTTCTCCCCCGACCCCCGCTGAGTCTTTCCCCCGGTTCGCACTGCACACGCACCGCACTATTACTGTTAGCAACACCACAGGCTGACTCGACGCTGCGCTTCACTTTGATCACAGGTGGGCCAACGTGCTCTAGCGGGACTGGCGGCCGCCTGCACGCACAACACCGGGGGCCTCGACACCAGGAGCCAGGAAAGTACCGTTTGCGCGCGCGGCATCCCCTAGGTTAGCCCCGGCCTCGGCGATGCGCATTGCTGGCACCCCGCCTTCTTCTCTCGCGTTGCGGCAGCGGCTACATCGACGCGTTCAGCTGCATCCCCCGTCGCCGTCCGGTCTACGCTGCACGGCCCCTGCGAGCACAGAACTCCCCCGACCCCCGTCGCCCCTTAAGGCCCCTTGCCGCACCTCCGAGCACAGAACCCCCTGCCCATGCGCTCTGCACGCGCAGACCGCTTCGTGTAATGCTACCTTCCCTTGCGCTGATGTGTCATACGGTAGCTATGACCATATGAAGAGGCATATGCGGCTTGTGTGGTCCAGCCAGGGCCGCCAGGCCCGCGCCTGAGCACTTTCCTGGGTGGCTGAGCAGGAGCCTGCTTCAGTGCTCAGTCCGCCCCTGCCAGCAATGAGCTAACCCTGCTTGTGACAGGCCAGCTGCGTCGTTCCCCACCCCTGGTTCCCCAGGCACAGACACAAAAGAGATCCACGCAAGGGGAAGGTCAGTGGCTCGCACCGCTTGCACAGCTTCCGGCATGCAGCCCTCTGCACACTCTTGCTCCGTGTAACCCCCACGACGTTCTTCTCACAACACCTGGTTCACCGCCGTCACCTCAACAACCACCCCCGAGCTCGGCCAAAGCGCAAGCAAATCCCGTAACAGCCCAGCAAGAGCAGTGCCCCCCCACACATCAAGGGCACAAGTCCTGTCTCTCAACCTCCACCTCGCAAGTCAACTGCCCGCAGCCCTCGTAGCCGTCCCCGTGCATGCCCAGAAGGGCAAGTTTGAAGTACAAGGGACCCGATTGCATATGAGTGCAGATATAGAAGTAGACCCTGCAAGGGCACGCAAAGTCCCCAGCAGAAGTACCCAAGCCATCCACGCGTACACCCATTACCGCCTGTGGAATCCAGTCTCAAGTCTCTCAACCGCTTGCTTGCCAGGCAGGAACCCAAACCCCGTCCTCAGGCCCCCGCACAAAGCGCAGAAGTGTGCTCCCGGATGTGCGTAATGTTGGCCCCGTCATCGCAACCAGACCATGCGGGGGACGAACCGTATCTCAAGTCGTTATAAGCGCCCAGGCCACCCAGGCTACCATGGCGTCACCCGCATGCCAGCACCAAGCAAGGCACTGCCCCAGCAGTGAATGCATGGCTGCGTGCATGCCACACCGCGTGTGCAAGCCTCCGAGGCAGACCCTGGAGGCTCTGGAGCTGAAACCCGCTTCATACACCCCCGAGCCGCTGCTCCGGCGTCCAGAGAGCACCCCGCAAGCCAACATGCGTTACTGCTCTTCCCCCCGCCAGCCCAGCTGCGTACAGCTATGCTAAACATCCTCTACCCGCTATCCCTCCCCGATCAGCCGCCTCTAACACGGCACGCCTCCCGGTGCCCCGACCGCCAGTGCGCCGTCTGGCACTCGCGGCTGCAGTACGACGCAGCGCCGCCGCAGCCCGCGCACGCCCGCAGAGGCAGGGCCGCATCGCTGTCACCCTCCAGGTTGGCGCAGGCCGGGTTGGAGCAGCCGCCCAGGCACGCGCGCGCGGCGGCGGGCGAGGCCGGCAGCAGGGCGGCGGCGGCCTCCAAGCCAGGGAACCACGCACCGAAGCGAGCGGCCAGCGCTTGGGCCCCGGAGGCGGCGGACGCCCGTGCGCCGCCCCTGCCGCCCCGCGGCCCGCTGCCGTGCGCCCAGCGCACCAGCTGAGCTGGGAGCGCCTCCGCTGCCTCTGCCTCCGCCGCGTGTCCGTGAGTTCTTAGCTCAGCCGTCAGAGCCCGCAGCTTTGATGTCTCCCACACGGGGCCCGCCCTTCCACGTCCCGCCACCTCCTCCGGAAACGCTGCCGCGACCGTGCAGCAGGCCTGTGCCAGGTACCGCAGATACAGCACCTTCTTGGGGTCTCCAACGGGTCCTGCGCCATCCCCGTCCACCATCCTCAACGCCACGCGGACGAGCCGTACCGGGTCCGTCAGCGCTGTACCCCAGCCGGCGCCGCTTGCTGACGACCCTGCCGCCGCCCCTGCAGCGGCCGGCCCGGCTGCCACCACCGCTGAGGGTCTCGTGGGAGTGCCATGCGTGGCGTCGACGCGGGCCAGGACGGGCTGCCAGCAGAGGCAGGTGATGAGGGGCGATGACAACATGGCACCGGCGTCGAACCTAGCCCACAGCAGGCGGCACATTGGCGGCAGCCAGGCCGCCGCAGCTGCCGCCAGCATCTCCAGCAGCTGCCGCTCCGCCGGCGAATGGGCCCCCGCACCGCCTCCGCCCGGCCCGGCTCGCTGTGCTAGAGGTCCCGCGCTGCCGGGCCCCCTGTCCCGGCTTGCTGCCAGGCCCTCTAGCCACAGCCGCCCCGCAGTCAGGAAGTGAGAGGCCATTGCCAACACGGCGTCCCCGCACACCGTGTCGTCAGGCGTGATGGTGTCGGCGGCGGCGGTGGCCTCGAGGCCCTTCCCAATGGTCCGCACCAGCGCAGCCGCCTGCCGGGCGTTGCCCCACGCCAGCAGCGGGGCCAGCCAAGCCGAGACGTCATCGTATCTTGCATTAAGCGCAAGCAGCGCCTCGACTTCTGAGGAGTCTGGCCTGCTCTCGCGCAGACTGGCGGCGGCGCGGCGGAAGAGGCGCTCCAGGCAGGGCAGCACGCCGCCAGCAAGCGCCGACTCCAGTCCGAGCGGCGGGGCGGGCGGCAGGGCGAGCGGCAGGGGCGCTGTGGGCGAAAAAGAAGGGTGATGTCGGTACAAGCACTCATTAATCTGGGTGTCATCTGTGGTGATCTGGGTTGATGTGGGTCGATCTGGGTCGGGTCTGGTTGGAGACTGCGGGCCCCGCCATGAACCTCACCTGGGGCCAGGGTCACACTCGGAAGCTCGGCCAGTATGTGTTTGCCGTAATGCGACGGAAGGCTGACGCCAGGGAACCCCGCGGCGGGTGCTCGCAGGTGCGGGGTCAGGGCGGCCGCCAGCCGCCACCACTCCTCGCCCAAGCAAGCGCTGCCCTCTGGGCCTGCGCCTGCGCGCATTGCCGAGCTCGCGGCTTGAAGGGCAAAGACCGCGAGGACAGGAGCCATTGTCCAGTCCAGAAGGACACGGCAGGGCCCAGTGCCTTGCTGTGCGGCCCTCAGGGCGGCCACTGCCACCACCTCCGTCCTTCCCGCGGCTTCGTCCGCGGCTTGCACCCCCACCCGGGCGACCCGCATGGCTAGCGGCAGCACTGCGAACGGCGGAAAGATCCCACTTGCCGCCGCGGGATCCCACAGTATGAAGCCCTTGCCCGCCAGCGACGCGGCGAGGTTCATCAGCGGTCCAACGCACCGAAAGTCCTTGCTCCGCCGTACTCCAGAGCTGGAACCGGACTCCAGCCGCTCCGCCACCTCAACCCAGAACACACGGGTGAAGCCCGCGAGCACGGCAGGGTCTAGGCCATACGAGGTCTCGCCGTCCAGGGCTGAGAGGACCGCGATGCCGTGAGCCACGGACGAGTAGAATGCGGCGGGGCCGAGCGCTGCGACAATGCGCAGGCCTGCCGACAGCCCTACCTCCGTGGCCGCGTGAAGGGCGGGAAAGGTGCTGGTGACGTTGCTCACAGTCTTGTCCGCGTGCGCTGATAAGGCCCGTAAAAAGGCGGGATCGACCCCGGGGTGCTCCTCGATTGCCTCTGGGCCGGTCGCGTCCCACAGCCGAAGGACAGAGGCGAGGGCGATGCACGTGTGCTCCACCACGGCGCTCGCCCGCAGCGCCGCCGCCAGCTCCTGGGCGTAGGAGGCCGACGCAGCCGCCGCCTCCTCCGCCGCTGAGTCCGAGGCCCCTCCGCTGCCGCCGGCCGCAGCCCCCGCGGGCTGAGCAGGCGCGCTGGGCTCCGGCGCCGCGCCACTGGCAGCAGCGGGCTGCCGCTGCTGCGGTTGCGGTGCGGCGTTTGACACTCGTACTGCCAACATCAGGCACCCTCGCGTCAGGACTGCAGGCGCGCCGACCGAGGCTACCAGCGGCAGCAGCAACGAACACGCGTCCGCATGCACGAACGGCCCGGCGCCGCCGGCAGCGGCGGCTGCCGCTGCTTGGTCTGACAGGAAGTCCAGCTCCGCCCGAGCGTCCGAGAGACGGCCCGACAGAGCCTCGAGCGTCTGGGACCGGACCAGGCGCCGGGCAAAGTCGAGGACCGGGGGAGTGGGGGGTGCCACGAGGAGGAGGCTGCCGCATAAGAGCTCCACGGCCCGCAGCGCCCCGACCTTTGCCCTCAGCCCCTCGTGCTCCTCGGCGCTGCGCTGCGCTGGCGCCCATGACCACCGCGTGACCTCGTTGGCTATGAGCAGGAGAGCCTGTTTGAACGCAGGTCGGCCCAGCAGATCGGCCGCGGTGTTGCCGGCGGCAGTTTCATCAGCATCTAACCACCGACACGGCCGCGCAGCCATGTCATTTGTGCTCGAAGCGAGGGCATTAAGCAAGGCCGGGCTGGCCTCCGCTCCTGCCGCGAGGACCGCCTGCGCATGCGCGAAGAACTCGCTCAGGTTCGCCTCAGCCTCTGGACACATCAGCGTCTGCGCTGCTTGTGCAGCCATGGCTCCTGTGCTACGTTTGTATGCTGCGCAACGGGCCACAGGAACCTAGCCAATGGGGATGAAGCCAAACGCGTCAAGTAGCGCTAGCCGTGGCCTCTACATGTATGTGGTGGGACCTTGTACAGCCTCTATAAGAAGTTTCTGGCTGTGGGCTTGTACAGCATGTGGCACCGACACCAGGCCCCCTCCCAATCCCATGGCCGCCCACCCCGGCCCACCCCCACCCCCACTGCCCCCGCTCCTGGCCACGCCCTGAACTGTGGTGCCACTAAGTCCGGTATCCCCAGGCTTCCGGTCTAGCATACCGTTGTGTGGTGCTGAATAGCCTCGCAGCTTGTGCGCCTCGCGAGGGCCATGCCCACCCACCCCAGGACAGCGGCAGTCCCGCCGCCCCCTCAGCCCGTCGGCCGGGCACGCAGGAGACCGCTGGTGCTGCCGAGCCCATTTCCTCATCCCCCGTCACCGCACTCCTGTTCTTTGACTTCTAACAACTCGTCACCGCTGGGGGCCGGCGGAGAGGCATGGCGCTAGCATCCGTAGCGGCCTGCGTGCAGTGTCCTGTACGTGGCGCTGCAGGCATCGGGGCATGCTGGTCCGCATCCGGCCCCGCATCCGGCCCGGCGTCCGGATGGCGACATTCGTGGTGATCGGAATGCTCGGTTACCATTGCAGCGGGCACCATTGCAGCGTGTCGTACCACAGCACGGTACACACCTCGGGGGGCACCTTGCTTTACCCCGTTGACCCCCCCTCGCTCGCCGGCGCGCCGCCCCTGGGCGCCAGGCATCCCAGTACCTGCCCTCTGGCCCCTGCTACGGGATCGCCTCTGTCTGCAGTTATTCAACGTCATCCCCGTAACACGTCAAGATAGAGCCAGTCCTGCTACCCTGTCCACCAGGTTGGCTTGCCCCAGACTCCGCTCGGAGAGCGGAGCAGGGGCTACGCCTATGCAATCACGTCGCAAGTGGCGCATTAGGAATTTCAAGCGTCGTTGACGCGCTCACGGGCCCCCGCCGCCAGGCAGCGCCCCAGCGTAGAAGCAGAGTGCCGTCTAAAGCAATGGGCAGGCCGCAGGGGCCGCGGGAAGCCCAGGCGAGGGACGCGGGCGACCCGTTTGCGGACTGCCGACGCGTTTGCGGTGTTCTCCCGAGGCACGCTGAAGCTCCTGCGACAAGCCGCGCGTGCCACGCATGCTGCATTAGGCGTGTCGCCTACATGATGCGCCTCGTCGCGTGTTGCAGCGCGACCCGGGGTGCACGTGCCGTGCCGCGGCCACGCAGCCACGCGGCCTCCCTCCCCCCGCAGCCCCCTGCGCCGCGTGCGACCCACCGGCGACCCACTGGCCATGCACACGCAACCCAAGGCCCACTCCCCAAAAAAGGGGGGCAAGCCCGGACTGCTGCGCAGCTCAGTGGTTCCTCATGCACTCAGCTCCAATTCCGCTCGGGGCTACACATTCAGGGCCTCGCATTCTCTTCACCCCCCGGTCCGCAAGCAGCACACGGTACGTGCCCTTGCAGGCTTCACACCGCACACTGGAACCCAGACAGCGCAAGCTATAACCCAACATCCGGCCGGTTCAGAAGTGAGGATCTAGGATGCGATGGTTACAGCAGGAACCGCCTCCAGAAGGGGAGGGGTTGAGCGAGAGCGCCACCTACTGGGTGTGCCACCTGCACACCGACACCCACGCAACGTGACTGACTTTCGGTCGTCACACCACGTTGCTAGGGTCGGGCCCGTAGAGCCCCCCTCAGTACTATTCCACTAATTCCGCTGTGCCTTTAATCATCGTCAATCAAGGCCAGGACGCCTGGGGGCTCCTGCACAGTCAATCTGCCACCTGAGACTCGCAGGAAAGGGTGGTCCGCCGGTATTGTCTCCCAGCCACTTGGTGGCCTGAGCGCAGCAAAAGAGTGAAGCGCTCCCCAAAACTCAGCTGACACCAACACACGTCCACGGTTCAGCACCCCGAGGCGATTCCCATTCTCCCTTGTCGCGTATAGATATCGGCGTCCCTTCTCCATGGCTGTCGTGGCTGCAAGACACACCACATCCCACACTCTCTGGTCAACTCCCTCCGTTGGTCGAGCCAGCCAAAGATTGAACCGGCGAAGTGGCCAGGTCCATGGCATGTCCTGCTCGCCCCCTAGACACGCGCACATCTCATCAACCAGGCCCTCAGCCAAGTAGCATTTCCAAAAGTGGTGCAATCTGTCCCCTCCGTGCATCGCAATCTCACATGGGCACGTGGCCGTTCCTTCATGTGCCGAAAAGCCAGTAAAGCCGTTGAGCGCCAAGCGCCAGAAAGCTTCCTTCCACACGTTCTCCCAGCGCAGGGCCCACAGCCTGCGCAAGGTGGCTTGTAGGTCCAACAGGTCTGACTCGTCCCCTACCCCACCACTCAGCGCCTCTGCCACAAAATTCAAATGCTTGCCTTTCACATACTCAAAAGCGGGCTCCATCTGCAGGGCCGTGGCCAAGCTCACCGACAGCCTAGCCGCTGACACAAGCGTCTGTCCGATCCGCCAACCTATGCATCCCAAGAGTTCTTTCCATGCCTCCTCCTCTGGGCAGGCCAAGTCCGGGTTCTCTTCCACCTCCGTTGCTGCTTGCACCCACGGTACGGGAATATGGCCCATCAAGCTATCGATCCTCCCTAGGAGCGCAGGGCCATTGCGTAGCGCTGCGGGTAGAGACTCATACCCCCCTCGTCCCCACAGACCAACTACGATGTTCTCTTTCACCTTCCTTGAGCACTCGCTCCTAGCCATCGGTGGCAGCCTGCCCCCCTGGGCTCCACTGAGCCCCGCCCTTGCTCCCGCCCCTGCCCTATAGGCTCTTACTAGTTGGCCAACAGTCCTCAATTCATTGATACCCATCAGGTCCGCATACATGCTTTCCAGCCCCCCACGGCCCGCTGCTGCGGGTCTGAGGGCCGGATTTCCCCATACTGGCGCGCTGTGTACCCACGGCCCCACCGCGGGGCTCTTGATCAACTCAACCCGGGGGAGATGGAGGAGTGCCCCCGTTATCATGTTCAGCGTCGGGCAGGGGCTGTTTGCCGTGGTCCCCAGCACCTTGGTGGCGGCGTTGGGGCCTGCCCGCTGGGCTGTGAAGAGGCAGAGGGGGTGTACGGCCGGGTGCGTTCGTCGGAGGAGCTCCATTGCGACCGTCGGCCACACTGGCCTGAAGCGGAGGAGGTTCGGGCAGCTGCCCAGCACGCAGCGTGTCGCCAGCACCGCTTGTCGGGCCCGTACGTGTTCTACCACCGGGAGGAGGCCGAGCCCTCCGTCCTCCGGGGGGACGCACATCGCCTTGTAGCCTATCCCCGGTAGGCGAGCGTGTGGGTTACTGGCGTGTGCCGCCGGCGTCATGCTGCGGTCCACCATGGCTGCGACCGTGCTGCAGAGTCGCTGCAGCTCGGGCGGGGGGGGGAAAGCGAATTCCAGGTGGTACAGGACCTTGGAGATTGCGTAGCCAGAGGCCGTCGACGCTCTCCCAAAGGCTGAAAGATTCAGGGACACCAGCTTGGTTAGAGCCGAGTAGACTCTATCCAGGGCGATGGCCGGCTTGCACAGGGCGGCGGTGTTGGCGACTGTTACCCCCAGGGTCTTGGCCTTCACGACGGTTCGCAGTGAGGCATCAGGGGGTGGCGGTGCGGGCGGCGGGCCGGGCGGCGGCTCAGGCGGCGGCGCGGGCGGCAGGCCAGGCGGCGGCGCGGGCGGCAGGCCAGGCGGCGGCGCGGGCGGCGGCTCAGGCGGCGGCGCGGGCGGCAGGCCAGGCGGCGGCGCGGGCGGCGGCGCGGGCGGCAGGCCAGGCGGCGGCGCGGGCGGCGGGCCAGGCGGCGGCGCGGGCGGCAGGCCAGGCGGCGGCGCGGGCGGCAGGCCAGGCGGCGGCGCGGGCGGCAGGCCAGGCGGCGGCGCGGGCAGCAGGCCAGGCGGCGGCGCGGGCGGCAGGCCAGGCGGCGGCGCGGGCGGCAGGCCAGGCGGCGGCGCGGGCGGCAGGCCAGGCGGCGGCGCGGGCAGCAGGCCAGGCGGCGGCGCGGGCGGCAGGCCAGGCGGCAGCGTGGGCGGCAGGCCAGGCGGCAGCGTGGGCGGTGGATCTGGTGGTGGGTCCAGCGCCGGTGCGGGCGGCGGGCCGTGCGGCGGCGCGGGCGGTGGGCCGGGCAGCGGCGCGGGCAGCGGCGCAGGCGGTGGGATCAGGCCGACGGGGAGCAGCTCCGACTTGCTGGCGTTCAGGCGTTGTCCACTTGCTTGCGCAAAGGTCTCCATGGCTGCAGCGAAAGCGGCGGCTGTGTTGGGTCGCAAGAATTGCGTGTAGTCGTCTGCGTATTGGGAAGCTCGGAGGACAAGCTGGCGGCCGTTGGGTGAGAGAGCAATCTGGAATCCCTGTTTAGCAAGCCACGATAGTAGCGCTTGAGCGGCCGCCAGGTAGAGCAGCGGCGCTAATGGGCAGCCTTGCCGTACCCCTGCTGTTATCTCCAGGTGACCTGATACGTCGCCGTTGACTAGGGCCGCGGATCTTGTGCCCTGGTGCAGAAGCCGCACCCACGCCAGGAAGCCATTGCCAACCCCCAGCGCTTCCAGGCACTCAAACAGGAAGCCCCGGTCCAGCGTGTCGTACGCCTTGTGGAAATCTAGGAAGGCCATGAGCCCCTCCTCACCTGCCACTCTTAGCAGCTCTGGTGTCAGCTGCATGAGCATGATGTTATCAGCAATCCGTCGACCTGACAGAAAGGCGGTCTGCTCGGGGCTGATAATGGCGGCGAAGGCTGGTTGCAGGCGGGCTGCCAGGACGCGGGCCAAAGTTCGGTAGTCCGTGTCCAGCAGCGTGATGGGCCTATAGTTGGCGGGCTGGGTTGGGTCGCCTGACTTGAAGAAGCACGAAATCACACCGTCAAGAAAGCCACGAGGCGCTGTACCAGCCGCCATTGCCGCTGAGAACACGGCTGCTAGGATGCTCGAGAACTGCCCGCTATATGCCTTGTACAGCTCCATGGGGATGCCGTCCGCGCCGGGGGCTTTGCCTTGCGGGGCGGCGGAGATGGCCGCTGCCACCTCCGTCGCAGTCACCGTCGGCTCCCCCATCTTGGTGACTGACTCCTCAGGGCAGTTGAGCGCTGCCTCCCGAAGCGCCTGGAGCACCTGTGCACGGGCGGTATGGTCAACTGGGCTGGGTGTGCTGACTCGCTGCCAGAAGCGGGCTACGCTGTGTGCCATCTCGCGGGGGGTGGAGGTGAGGGTCCCGTCAGCTCGACGGAGTGCGCAGATTCGGCGGCAGGCGGCTGGTGGTCGCAGAAGGCGGGAGAGGAGGGGTGAAGGTCGTTCGCCTGCATGGATCCAGGTGTGGCGAGTCTTCCGAGCTGCCCGTGCTGAGGCCCGGCATGCCGCCCTGGCTGCTGCGCTCCTTGCCGCAACCGCCTGCGCAGCTGCGGCTTCGTCGCCTGCCTCCACTGCCGCCATGGCGGTTTCGGCTGACTGTGCGGCTGTCTGTTCTGCTGCTGTAGCGCTGACGGAGCGCTGCTGTGCTATCTGGTTGAGCGCCCGCAGTTCCCTATTAATGCCTGCCTTCACCGCTGGCCACCAGGAGAGCACCTGTCGGCTGTCCGTTGGCATCGAGGCACGCCGGGAGTCAATCCATTCGCAGAAGCTCTCGCGCAAGTCGGTGAAGTCAAGGAAATGCATCCTGACCCTCGGCAACCCTTTGCCCGGGGGCTGGGCGGCGGGGGATGGTGAGAGGCGTAGCAGCACAAGTCGGTGGTCAGCGGGTCTGCCGCACTCAATGCGGCACGATGCCACGTTCGCCGCCAGGTCGGAGGAGACGTGAAAGCGGTCCAGGCGGGAGGCTCCAGACGGGTAGAAGAAGGTGAAGCTGCGGACGGTTGGGTGGAGGCTGCGGAAAGCGTCCGTAAGCCCTGGGCAGGCGGCGCTGAAGACCCCCGCCGTTGCTGTGTCCTCTCGCCGGCTGTTAGGGCCAGAGCTGCAGTCGAGTGCTGGGTCCATCACGAAATTGAAGTCCCCGGCCCACACATGCGTCTCCGCGTTGGCGGCTATTGGTGCTAGCTGCTGTTGGATGAAGAGCCGCTGCTGTGTTGGTTGTCCTGACGGCAGGTACGTGCTGAGCAGTGTGAAGGAGTGGCCACCCCACTGCACTGGGACCCGCACCGCGCGCCCATCCTCAGTCGCTGAGTGTGCGCCCGCGACCTGGAGGGCGCCAGACGTGACCAGCGCCGAGCGCACCAGGATGGCTGTTCCCCCCGCTGCGCCGCCATTGTCCCCCAGCTGCGCTGGCCCCCAGAAGGCCAGCCAGCCACTCAGCCGCAGAGTGTTGCTTATTGCTTGTATTTGAGTTTCCACACCCGAGATCAGAGCCGCTGTGACTCTGGTCTCTTGGAGGCAGACCACGTCTAGCCGTTGCTGTGCCCAGAGCCTGAGGTACGCCGACAGGCGCGGTTGGTCCAGGGACTCAGTGCCTGAGGTAAGCCCGCGTACGTTAAGCGAGCCCACCCGAAGCGGATCACTGGGCTTGGTGGCTGGCCGGCGCCGAGCTGTGCGCGCCTGCCACCACGGCATCCGTTAGACGTTGGTCATGTTTATTTACTGGCCCTCGGCGTGGGCCCCCGGCGGCGCCAGGGCTGCGGGGCTGCCGCTGCCGCCGCCGCTGCCGCCGCCGTCGCTGCCGCCCGCCAGGCCCTCTCCGCCAGCCTCCGAGTCGTGCTCCATGCCCGACGCCCCGCTCCCGCGGATCTCCCCCTCCTCCTCCGACCCCTCGTCCATCACGAGAGCCGCCACCGCTTCGGCGGACTCCCGTGCCGGGTCGGCCGTCAGCCTCTTGGGCGGCCGCCCCTCCGGCGTGCCAGCCGCTGACTCGGGCCGCCCCCTCGCACCCCCGACGCGTTGCGGCAGAGGGCTGGCCTGCCGGCCGGGCCCCGTCACCCCTCCCTGCGGGCTCTGGCTCGTGCTGCCGGCGGGGGCGGGGGCAGTGGGGGCCTCCACCGCCTGCGCCGCCTTCCGCTCGCGCTCGCGCTGCAGCTGCGCCTGCGCCTGCGCCTTCTGCAGCTGGGCCGCCTTGTGCGCCTGCGCCGCCTTGGCGTCCTCCTCCGCCTTGGCCGCCTTGGCCGCGGCCGCCGCCGCCACCGCCTTCCGCTGCTCCTCCGCCGCCGCCTTGCGCTGCTGCTCCTCCTCCGCCGCCTTGCGCTGCTCCTCCTCCTCCGCCGCCTTGCGCTGCTGCTCCTCCGCCGCCGCCTTGCGCTGCTGCTCCGCTGCGGCCGCCTTGCGCTGCTGCTCCTCCGCCGCAGCCTTGCGCTGCTGCTCCGCCGCAGCCTTCACTGCCTCGGCGGCCGCGGCCTTGGCCTTGGCCACCGCCTCCTCCGCCTCCTTCGTCCGCGTGGCCGCCGCTTCCTTGTGGCGGCCGTACGCCTCGTCGTCGAAGATGGATGCCAGCAGGCTGAAGGCAACCTCCTCTCCGTCCATCACCTCCAGCAGCTGGGGGGTGCCCGGCTTGCCGTCCCGCAGGGCTCCCGGCAGCGGCGTGTCCGCCGGGAGCGTCACCAGCATGCGGTCCAGTACCGCCGTCTGGGAGTTGTACTCATAGTAGCGCTGGGCGTGCGAGACCTCAGCCACGCCCAGAGCGTTGCAGACGAGGGCGTAGTGCAGCTCCATGCTGAGCTCCGCCGGTAGTCCGCTGACGTCCACCCAGACGGGCTGCGGTTTGAGCGGCCTGTTGCTCACTCTTACCAGCCATGCGGATTCTTTGAAGCCCGGGACCGCGGGCACCCGCAGGTAGCTTCGCTCATCGAGCCTCTCCTTCAGTTTCTCCACCCAATCGCTGCTCATCATGTAGTCGAGGGTTACACGTACCCTTGGCAGCCTTCCGTTGGGGCCGCCAAAGCCCGCGCCGTCCAGTTTCACTCCGCGGACCATGCCAAAGGTCTCCAGGTCCGGTGCCTCGCCGTTCTCCGGCATTATCTCTTTCATCGCTAGCTGAACCGCGACGCGCATGTGCTTGGAAATGTCTGATGTGAGCGTGTATTTGGAGTACCCGGTGATGATGGCTGTGGCCGAGACTGCGTGGAGCCCTTTGGTGCGCGCTGTGGGCAGCGCGCCCTTGATTTTAGGATCAAGGGCGACTCTGACCGCCGGTGGGCGGTCGCGCCGGCCGCCACCGGTCACACCGGTAGCGGCCATTTGCTAGATACAGCGGCTCAGGAGGGTAGGGGGACCGTCTATGTGACTATGTGACTATGGATCTAGGAACGCTCGTAGGCGTGTCATCTGGGACAGAGGCTCCACCCCACCGCAGCCTGCCCAGCGCCCCCCCCAATTGTCGTGCCGCCGCCGGTTTGGCATGTTAAACCGGCTTCCCGAGGGGTCCCGAGGGCCAAACCTGGCGTGTGCGATGGGGGCACACAAGGAGTCCCCCGTCCCCCTGACCCGCGCCACAAACTTGTACGGCGGAGGACCTGAAAGGTTGACAGGACGCCCCATCCTGACTTACCAGCATTGCATTGCGCCAATTAAGCGCATCGCCCCTCGTTACCCCGGGAGAGCGAAGGGTTCCGTCGGTCGGGTCCAGACGTCAGTCGAACTCGCAAGCCTCATGCCTGCATCGTGACCTCCATCGTGGCATGCGCACTCTCAGCTATCACCCTAAGCTGATGCCCTCTGATGCCGTATTGCAAGGCAGCCTGGCCGAGGCAGTGCGACACAAACCCGTTGGGGGCATCGGAACGCGAGAGCTTTCGTCACGAAGAAGCATTCTTAATGTGTGGAGGCGATTGCGTACGCGTTGGCTTAACACCCGCCGCATTCATGGTCTCGGTCATGACGGGCACCCTCCCGCGCGGGTCCCGGCGTATACTTTTTGTCCCCCGAACACAGTGCACTGACTTATGTACACGTTGTCTTTCTACCGAGGCAATCAGGGCTAGTATGCCCCTCGCTCACGACAATGAGCGCTCAAGTCGGCCCAACCCGCGTGAACTCGCTAGCCCGTATCAGCTTGCATCAGCAGCAATGAGGGACTGACATCGCGCCGTAAGGCGCGTACCGTATTGCTGGGAGTGGTGTTCTCTCAGCGGCGACCTATTTGCGCCGGCCCAGCAGGGCGACCATGGACTCGACTGCGATGGAATACACGTATATCCGGTACGCCACCGGTCTGCTTTGATGCCGGTACCCGGGGCCTGGGGCATTGACTCCCGCGGGCCGACCGCACTCCACCTCCCCTCCGACCTCTCGTGCTCTCTGTTACCCACAGGACGGTCGGCGAAGGCGCATACGGTGACGTCTGGCTCACGCAGCGCAAGAATGGCGCATTCTGTGCGGTTAAGGTAGGCCGCGCTCGTCGCGCACGGGGTCACGCGTCCGCACCAGCCACGCCATACAATCTTAGGGGCGGCCTGGGTTGACAGGACATCCCGTCCTGTTATCGGATGGGTTTCAACTTCGGCGACGTCGTCGGCGTGTCGTGTGCCGTTCGCTATCCCGCCTCCCGCGCCCAAGTTGCCCTCTTTCCCGGCCCTGGACAGGTCTTCAAAGCGGCCCATGAGGACCCAGAGGTGAGCACCTGCACGATGACGGTGCTGGGAGATGCGTGGGCGGGGGGCGTAAGCGGCTCACGCTCAGCCGTCGGTGTGGGGCCTGGACGTACCCCGCGTAGATCGGTCTTACGCACACAGCTAACCCCAAAGAGGCCTCGGCTCTTCTGGGAGGCATGGCGTGACGTCATCTAGAGGGACGTGTGAGCCCTCAACAGCCCCTGTAGGCGGCCCTACGCCGCACAAGGCTAGCACTAGGCTTGCTACTGCCGGGGGCAGCAAGCTGCGCGCTCCCGGTGGCATGGCGTGAGCGGGTCGGCCCGGTCCCGCGGCGGCCTGCGGCCATGGGGCTATCCGTCAGTCGCCCTTCCGCACTCCCTCCCATTCTGGACCGAAACGCGGGCCATGCCCGCGCCGCCGCCCGCCCGCCCGGCCTGGGCGGGAGTGACATGCTCCCCTCGCCCAACCCCCTTCTGCACATGCTGCCACACGTGCCCCGCTCCCATGTTCCGCGACTTCCGCCCGCCCGCGCGCCTGCGCAGATCAAAGCCCTCGCCAAGCGAGAGGCCCGCATCCTGCAATCGCTGCAGCACGTCAACATCGTTAAGCTCATTGACGCCTTCAAGTCCAAGAGCGGCCGGGTTTACCTGGTAAGCGCTACTCAGAAAGGGACCGCGCGACACACCAGGGCCGATCCGGGGAGCAGGGTATCGTGGGGCCGGGCTCGGGCCTGGGTGCACAGTACGAAACAACGCCTGGGCAGGCCCCGTGTAGGCCGCCCTTACCGTGCGGCGCGGCGCCCCGCCTTCCCCCGCGCCCTTCCCCGCGCCCACACGCAAAGCCCGGCGCGCAAAGCCCTAACCCGCTGCCAGGATGCGTTTCCTGCAGGAAGGCGCATGGGGGGTGGCCAGCGCGGCCCCTTGCCAACTCCCCGGTGCATCCACTGCCCAGCTGCCCTCCACCTTGATACCAAGTCTTCTCTCGTCCCGCCCTCCACCCGCAGGTGTTTGAGTACGTTGACAAGAACATATTCTCGGAGCTGGACATGAACCCGTACGGCCTCACCTCCCGTACGACCAAGCTGGTGACGTGGCAGCTGCTGCACGCGGCCGCGTACCTGCACGAGCGCAAGGTGGGGGGGACAAGGGGGTGGCTCGGGGGTGGCTGGGGGTGATCATTGACTAGTTGGGAACCGGAGAGTAAAGGTGGCGGAGGGTGGGGCTGGCGGGGGGGAGTTGGCAAGGACTGCCACCGAGCCCCTTCCCCCCGCTCCCCTCCCCCTCCTCCGCCTCTCCTCCGCCCCTCTCAGGTGGTGCACCGCGACATCAAGCCCGCCAACATCCTGATGACCACCGACGGGGTGGTCAAGCTCTGCGACTTTGGCTTTGCGCGCACCACCCGCTGCGGTCCCCGCGAGGTGGCCCCAATGAGCACCTACGTGGTCACGCGCTGGTACCGGGCGCCGGGTGGGTGTGGGGAGGGAGCATGGGGGGCTTTGGGATGGGGGAGACGGGGGTGGGATGTGGGTCGGGGAGAAGAGGGTGTAAGGGGTGGGATGGAGGGTCTTGCGTGCCTAAGCACCGGTAGTCACGCGCTGGTGCCGGTCGCCGGGTGGGTGCGGTTGGAAGAGGATGGGGGCTTCGGGGGGGGGGGCGGATGCGGGTCGTGGCGGTGTCAACCTGGGGGATGGGACGCAGAGCGGAGGAGGGCAGCGTGTGGGCGGGAGAGCAGTGTGACGTCTTGCGATGCTGCCCCACCCTGACTTGCCGTGCCCCTCCCTCCGCCCCCTCGCCCTGCCCCCAGAGGTGCTGGTCAGTGACGCGTACGGGCCCAGCGCGGACGTGAGTGGTGGAGGGAGGATCGGGAGGGGGGCTTTGGGAGGACCGTGTCGTCTTGATTCCCTGCGGCGGTTGGGAAGCTGGAGGAGCGCGCAAACAACAGCCCCTTTTGTCGTTCCACGCCTTTGCACTCCAGATCTGGAGCCTGGGCTGTACCATCGCGGAAGTCGCCACCGGCCGCCCACTCTTCCCGGGTGAGCCCAACCGCATGGGCAGCCTGCGGTGTTGCTGGGTTGAGGAGCGTGGCTTCACATAGCCGTAAATCTCCAATCCGCTCGCATATCACCATATCACCAATCCGCTCCCCTCCCCTCCCCCATGCGCAGGCAAGTCCACCGCCGACCAGCTGTGGCGAATCATGCGCTGCCTGGGCCCCCTGGCGCCGCAGCACGTGGCCAGGCTGGTGACGGACGAGCGGCTGAGGGGCGTCACGGTGGGTGGGTGGGAGGGAGGGATGAGGGGGGTGGGGGTGCAAGGGAGGGGCTTAGGGGCGTCACGGAGGGGCTTTGTGCAAGGGGTGGTGGTAGTGATGAAGGGACCGTGGGGCTGGGGTGCGGGGGGGGAGGGGCATCACTGTGGGGTGGGTGGCGGAGTGGGAGGGCCGGGAGGATAGGAGGCTGGGAAGAGCAGGGAGGGGCGCTCCGTTCCTCCCCTTCCCGCGCCCGTAGCTTGTTTTCACGTGTTGAAGCGATACCCCCCTCCTGCACCCTCCGCCCCATCGCTAACCTACCCCCAGGTCCCCGCCCTGCACAAGAACCTGCGCCAGCGCCTGCCCGAGATGGAGGCGCGGCTCTTCCAGGTGGTGGAGGCGTGCCTGCACCCAGACCCCCTGGTGCGTGGGTTGCATGCGGGCAGAAGCAGTAGAGCTGGGTTGCTAGATTACTAGGCGCACTGCTCGGGTACCTGTTGGGTGCCATTGTGGATGGACTCAGCACAAGCCTTGTGCCCTTGCCCGAATGCAGATGCGGCCCACAGCTGCCGAGGTACTGCAGATGCCGTACTTCTGGGACGTGCCGGGGCTGGTGGTGGGATCTCCCCTGGAGCAGCTCTACCCGAGCGACCGCCGCCGGCCGCTGTGGCCCTCGGCCTCCCAGGTGGGCCTGGGCTGGGCCTGGGGTGGGCCTGGGGTGGGCCTGCAGTGTTCAAGACAGTAATTCTCCAAGCCCTCGGCATCTTGTCGCTGGGGACTTGCGCTGGCGCCGACCCCGCCAGCGGTCCCCAATGCCCGTGCTACGCTGGCCACTCGTGCCCCTACCGTCCTCGTGCCACCCCCGCCTGTGCCTGGTCCCCGCCGCTCGTACGTACGTACGTAAAGGTGTATCCGTGTACTCACGTGTACGGTCCACGTGTCGTACTGCGCCCCCTCAGGCCTCGGTCCTCCGCGGCGAGCTGCAGCTGCAGCAGGAGTGGCAGCTGGCGCAGCAGGCGCAGCAGCGCATGCAGGCGCAGCACGCACAGCAGGAGCGCGCAGCGCGCGAGCGCCAGCGGGAGCAGGCCCAGGCCCAGCCTCAGTCCCAGGCCCAGGCGGGCCCAGGGGCCCAGGACGAGCAGGCACGCGCGCAGCAGGCGGGGCAGGCCGGGGCGTCGGTGGAGCAGCTTGCGATCAAGGGCTCGGATGGCTCCGCAGGAGCCACCACGGCGGGCCCAGGCCCGCAGACAGGGTCTACGCAAGGCACAGGCGGGCGGACGGGCACGGGTGGAAGCAGTGGGGCCGCAACGTCCGGGGGGACGGCGCTTTCTGGCGCCGACAGCGAGCGACAGCCCTCGGACCTCGTCTCCGCCGCCGCCGCCGGGTCGGTAGCCGCCGCCCCCGCAGCGGGCGCCGCGGCAAAAGATTTCTCCGCTAGCGCTTCGGCTTCCGCCGCAGCCGCGTCGAAGCCCTCTGGCGCGGGGCCCTCTGTCGTCGCCAGGGCGGTCGCAGCGGCATCCCTGGCGTCGGCGGCAGCGGCCCAGCCGGCGACGCCGACGCCTACGGGGCCGCCGTTCGCTCAGATCTCGCTTATCCAGGCAGCCTCGAGTTTGCGAAGCAGCGGCAGTGCGGGCTCGTCCGCTGGCAGGCAGGCCGCCGGCGGCAGTCTCGACATGGCGTCCGCCTTTGACGCCGCGGCTGCGGACGCCGCCATCGCCGCCGCCGTGGCGGAGGCGGCCTCGGCGTCGGAGGCCGTGGTGGCGGCGGCGGCAGCCAGGCCAGAACCGCAGGCGGCGGCGGCCGAGGCCCGGCCGAGGCCGCCTGCTGCCCAGGCGGCGGCGGCCGGAGCGGCGGCGGCGGCGGCGACCGGAGTGGCGGCGGCGGCGGCACCACCGAAGGCGGCTGCGGTAGAGGCGCGGCCTCAGACGCATCCGCCGCCGCCGCCGTCGCCGGGGACGGTGCCGCTGCCGAGCATGGCGGCAACGCCACCAGCGGAGCCACGGCCCCAGCCGCCGAGCCTGTTCCAGCGCCAGTCACATGGCCGGGTGTCGGGCCCTGGGACGGCGTCCACGGACCGGACTGGGCAGGTGCCTAACCTGTTTGCTCGGCAGCAGTCTCAAGGCATGGCTTCCTCATCCTTAGCCTCAGCGGACCAACAGCAGCAGCAGCACCGCCCGATGCCCAGCCTTTTCCAGCGACAGTCGCAGGGCCGGACGTCTGCCTCCGGCGCGCCCACCCACTGCACCTCGTTGGCAGGCACGCCGCAGCAGTCGGGCTGGGAGGACGCGGGGGCGGAGGACGCCGCCGCCGCCGCCGAGCTCGAGGCCGCCGCCGCCGCCGCCGCCCTGGCGGGGACGTCAGGGTCCCTCAGCGGCAAGGGCACTCCGGACCCGGAGTTTGAAGGGGAGCACAGCCCCATGCACTTGGCCCTGGTCGACGTCGCGGCGGAGGCCGACGGCGCCGCTGGCGGCGGAGGCGTCAGCGGCGCCGCCAGCCAGACCGCGGCGGCGCAACTGCCGCCGCTGGCGGCGGCGTCAGCGGCGGCGGCGGCGGCAGCAGACCTCGCGTGCACCATCTCACGCCACGCGTCGGGCTCCAACGCGACGACGGCAACGGCGACGGCGGCGGCGCAGCAGCCGTCGCCGTCAACGGCGGCTGGCAGGCCGCCGGCACCCGCCGCGACGGCAGCGGAGGCGGCCTTGGCTCAGCTCCTGCAGCTGCAAGGCACATCCGATAACGGTCCGAACGGTCCGCCCCGCATGCGGGCCCGCCCCACCGCCAGCTGCCCCGAGACCCACGTCGAGACCAGTCCCACAGACCACGCCGCCGCCGCCGCCGCCCGCCCCGGCGGCGCTACAGCTCCCGCCACCGCCCCTTCCACCGCCGTTGCCGTCGCCGTCACCAGCGCCGTCGCGCCCGCCCGCGCCGCTGGCGCGGCCCCTAGCCGTGCGGCCGCCGCCGCGGGCTCTGGCATCGTCGCCGCCGCCGCCGCCCGCGCCGCTGCCGTCGCCGCGGAGGCGGAGGACGAAGGCGGGGAGGAGGTGGACGGTCTGGGCGAGCTGCGTGGCACGGCCAGTCGGCCCAGTCGCTCCCTGGCCGCCCGCCTCGGCATGCTGACTCACCACGCCCACCACGTGCCCCCGCACCCCCACCCCCACGCCCACCACGTGCACGCCCACCACGTGGTCGGGCACGTGCCCCACGACCCAGCCGCCCTGACCACCTGGAGCGAGATGGGCGGCGGCGGCGGCGGCGCTGGCGGCGGCGCCGGCGGCGGCGATCAGAGCTCCGCCGCGCTGGGCGCGCACACGTCAGCTAGCGGCGCCGCCATCACGCTCAGCTCGGCGCTGCCGGCGGCGTCGGGGGCGTATCTGGGTTCGGCGGCGTTCCTGCCGCGGGACATGGGCATGGGCCTGCCGGGTGGCGGCGGGGAGCAGTGGTATCACTCCCAGGTGAGGGGCGGTGCCGTCTCAGACGTGCGGGGTGGGTGGGTTAGTGTGAGGGCGTGGGTGTTGAATGGACGGAGTAAGGCTGGGCCGGAGGGCCAGGGAGAGGCCTTGCCTTCTGCGCAGGCTCTCCCATGGGCGTGTGGGTGTTTGGGACTTGAGCTGGGGTCGGCACAAGGCATTGTCATCGTGTCCACGTCATGGGCAGTCGACCAATCTGTCCTGACAGCAGCTCAATCCCGGTACCGGTACTGGAACGTTCCCTTCCGCCTTTCCTGACCGCGTCCCTTGTTTTCACCGGCCCAGGCCCTGGGAAGCCACACATTCGGGTCCAGCTTCCACCTGGGCGGCGGCGGCGGCGGCATTGGCGGCGGTGGCGGCTCCCTCGCCGGCGGCGACCCCTGCGGCGGCTCCGACTCCCGCCTCGCCGGCGTGCCGGGCCTGGGCGACGCCGCCCTGGCGGCGGCGGTGCTGGCGGGCGGCCTGCCGTCGACGGCGGCGCTCCGCCGCGCCGCCGCCGCCGAGCGCCACGCCGCCGCCATGCGCGCCGCCTGGGCCATCAACCACGCCGGCCGCTTCTCAACCTCTGCCGTACCGGCCAGCGGCCACGCCGACATGCCCGCGCCTGGCGGCGCCGGCGCCATCACCGACGGCGGCTCGGCCTCGTCCACGACGTCGACGACGGTGCTGGCGGCGGCGCTCGGCGGCGGCGGCGGCGGCGCCGTCGACGGCTCCGGGCCGCTGCGGCCGCTGGCGGCGACGCTGGCGCAGCGCGCCGCCGTCGGCAGCCGCATCTACCAGCACGCCGCCCGAGCCTGGCGCGTGTCTCAGGGTGGCGTCGGCGGCGGCGGCGGCAACTTCGCCTTCCCGCCCGTCGCCGGCGGCGGCGGCGGCGGCGGCGTCAACTCAGCCACAGGCAATGCGCGCATCGTCTCGGCGCGGCTGAGCTGCAGCGGGACCGTGACTCCGCTGTCGCTGGATCCGCTGGGTTCCGGCCACCGTGGATCCCATGCCAGCCTGATGTCGTACGACACGATCCCGCTCGCGGATCTCAACACGCCGCGCAACGCGCCCGACCTGCCCTCCGGCATGGGCGTGGGCGCGCCGCTGCCCCACCGCCGCCCCCCCATGGCCTCCTCCCCTTGGCAACCCCCCTCCGCGGCCGACACCTCCGACAGCCTCTTCCTCCTCCCCACCTACTACGGACGCGCTCAGCTCGGCTCTGGCTTGCCGAGGACCCCCACGGGGTTCGCCTCTGACCAAGACCGGCCCTCGCCGCCAACCGACAACGATCGCCCCTCACCGCCGACGCCCACGGATACGGAGGCGGGGGCGGCCATGGGCAGCTCTCGAGGCAGTGGGAACACGGGTCTGGGCGTGGGCATGGCAGCGCTTTGGAGCGGGCTGTGGGGCCGTTTCGGGCGCAGCGTCGGCAGCCTGTCGTCCGTCAACGCGGGGGCAGGCGTCGGCGGCGGCGCCAGCGGGGGCGGCGCGGCTGTCCTCAGCGCCGCCGCCAACGCCAGCGACCCAACCTCGGCCGTCGCCGCCGGGGTCGGCGCCAGTACGGACAGCGCCGTACACGTCAGCGTGCACCCGGTGGGCGGGACGGCGCCTGGCGGCGCTGGCGGCGGAGGCGGCGGCGCCGCCGGGCCGCGGCCCTTCCTGCGCAGCGCGAGCAACCGCTCTGCAGTGAACCGGGGCCCGCCGGTGGTTAGAAGTCGGTTGGGCGGTAGCGGCACGTGGAACCCGCTGGACCCGCTTGGGCCCGTGCACGTGCATGGGGGCCCCGCGCACGGCGGCAACAGCAGCCCGCTGGGCGGCCGCATCGGCCACATGCACGTGCAGCAACTGCCGTCCGGCCAGACCAGCGCGCACGGCACGTACGGCGGCAACAACGCGTACAACATGGCGTACGGCCACGCGGGTGCCGTACTGCACACGCACAACTCCATCGGCGCGCAGAGCCAGGACTCCCTTGCAGTGCTGCTCGCCGCGGGTGTCCAGCTCTCGCCTGTGGAGCGTCCCGTGGGTTCCTCACTCTTTTCCGCGACGGCGAACACGCGCAGCCGCGATGCAAACGCCGGATCGAGTCAGAACCGAAGCAATGACGCGGCCGGCACGGCGCAGACGTCGACCGAGGGCCCGGCGGTAATGATGCTGAACCTGCCAGACGAGGACGCCAACGCTGCCGCCGCGGGCAGGCTCGAGCAGCCGCCGCTGCCCACCCGGCCGCCGCCGACGCAGCAGCAGCAGCAGCAGCAGCAGCAGCAGCAACCGCCGCGCATGCTGGCAGAGCCGGATGTCGGTGCGTTGGCGGCGGCGGCGGGCCTGCCGTCGGCGGCTTCCAGGCCCGCGGTCCGCGACGGCGTCGGCAGCGGAGTCAGCGGCGGCGTTGGCAGCGGCGTTGGCGGTGGCATTGGCAACGGCGGCAGCAGCGGCGTCGGCGGCGGCTCCGCCGCCGTCAACTACCGCCCCGGCAGCGGCCGGCCGCCGCCCGTGCCCGAGCACCGTCACTCCAGCGACGGCGGCAGTGGCAGCGGCGGAGGCGGAGGCGGCGGAGGCGGCAGCGGCGGCAGCAGCGCCGCCGCGCTCCAGGGCCAGCCGGCGGCGGCCAATCCGGCGGGATCTGCCACCACCTCTGCTGCGCTCGCGACCGGTCCTGTACATGCGGCTACCATGGGCACGGCGGACCTCTCCGTGGTGGCCGTAAGCACCCCCGCGTCGTCGCCTGCAACCACAGGTGGCATGGCAACCGCTAAAAAGAAGAAGAAGAAGAAGGGTCTTAAGAAGGTCTGGAAGAGCATCACGAAGGCGCTCGGGCTGCGGTCCGGCGGCAAGTCCGTGGCCTGATGCCTGGGCCGTACGACAGATCTATACGGCAGCTTGCTTGGGGTGGTCGGGTGCTCGGCCGCTCTCGCGGTGACGTTAGGTGCACTAAGCGGCACCGTCAACAACAGCTGCAAGCCCTGCGCAACGTTTGACTGCAGCGTGGCGTGCTGGCATATGGTTTACTAAAGCGTTGGTCCAGTCAGGAATAGCATTCGTAACAGCATAAAGAGCAGCGCGGTAGCGTTCGACTCCGGGGCTACAAGCAGTGCCGCTTCCTTGCTCAAGCCGGTGAGGTGTGGGGGCCTCGTGCTTTGGTCAATGGCTACAAGTTACGTTGGTTAAGATAGATGCTGCATATTGGTGCACCTGTTGAGGGCCCCAGGCACACGCTGCCTTGGTCGGCGGCATGGTCGCTCGAGGGGACCAGATGGAGGCACGGCTGTACGACAGCCCTTCTCGTTTGCGGGTATCGCACAATCTCTCGGAGGTTTACATGGGGGGCTTGACATGAAGCCGTACGTGTTTCGGATCGGCGGATTTAATGCCTTGGCACACGGGGGCTGATATTGATCCAGCTGCTCCTATACCACACACAACGCTTACTGTCCATATCCGGGAGGCTGCCGTACGGCTTACTGCTGTATAATTTGCTCACACTGGCACCTCCTGCTCAATAGGCCACCTGCTGGCCTACACACCACTATCCAGTATCGCATACGAACTCGTTGACGCGTGTGCGACGGTTTGTAATTAGAGGGGATGGGGGGCGACGGCACGGGGCGACGGGGCAATAAGCATACTGACTTTGTGCGGCTCAAGGGCAGTCGTTGATGATTGACGCATTGCGCCTTGATTCCGATTCTGGTGGTTTAGGGTATATTGTCTCCAGCCCAGTAATAGATGTGTGGCAGTCCTAGTTGGCTGCCGGTGGCTTTTCTGGAGGACAGAGGGCGGTTTCAGGGCCAGAGTCTATGGGACTGGGCACACAGGCCGGGCTCACGACGCAGGCCGGCCACGGCTCCATACTAAGGGGCCTGCATTCTTTGAGGCTGTTGTGTTGTCCAAGATGGCCTCTCATCGCCGAGGATTGTCCGGCCGTGCTGCAGTTTACGTTGTGACACTTGACAAGCACGTGAACCCGCCAAAGGGCAACGGCCGTCGCGCACAGCTCCGTAACGTATCCGGAGCGAGGCGCGGGTGCGGGCCCATAGCGGCGGCGCACCACATGCCTGCCTCGTGCCTTGGGATCGGCGCTGGGCATGCAAGCGCATTTGCTGTGACGTCTCACAACAGGCTAAGGGTACATTGCTGAAGATTTGAAGCACGCGCGGAGAGAATGCAGATACGGCGCGGATGGCTACGAACTGGGTGGCAGGCTGCGGGATGGGTCCGCGTGCCCTCGTGTGGAAATGGACGGTGGTCACATCCGCTCAAGCGAGGTGGACGCGTGGACGGGAGGGGTGGCGGAAGGCGTGTGCGCAGCGAATGCCTGGTGCAGGCGCAAGAAGGGCTCCCGTGTTTGGGGCACCTGACGCCTTGCTTTCGGGCATTCTCTATGCGCGCAGGGCGAGCTGGCCAGCGAGTGTTGGCCGTGGGGTCCTCCTCGTTCATACAAGTTTACCGGGGGGGCCTTCAGGAGACAGGCCGCCCTCTGTCTGTCATGCAATTGGGTCTGCGTGCATGAGACGCAGCTAGCCGCCCTCAGAAAGGGGCAGCCTGCAGACTTTGCTGGCTGATCCGCGCGCAAGCGCGGTTGGTTGCTTGTGGCCCGACGATGCTAACTAACGGGTCACTGTGTGCGGCGGTGTGTGATTGCTGCAAAGAGAAGGAAGAGAAGTTCAAGTACCGGTAGTAAGAATGGGGTTCGGCCGCGGTCACCCTGCGGTCAGTGACGCGTCAAGTGTTAATGTCCTGCCGGAGGTCAACGTGCCACGCTCGCCTGCCAATTCCCCGTGCTCTGCCGCTTCACCAGCTCCCACGCCCGCAGCTTGCATTCTCTTCACCTTGCCCAGCCCTGCTCTGCACAGTTCATACGTCAGACGTAATCATGGGTACCAAGTCCGCACCGTGCCCCTCAGTCCTTTCTCGATACGTCTTGGCTTCATCCTGCCATCTTGCCAGCAGTACACGCTTTGCTCAGCAGGTTGGCCCACAACCCGCTTGGGCCTGGTGTAGATCACCAGCGCCGCCAGCGCCCTTAGGCCCGCCCCAGGGCCTGGCACGCCTCGTACCACGCCATGCCCAGCGAGTCCAGCTCCGGGGCGCCCCACCCCACCGCTTCGCCCCGCGCCGCCGCCCGCGCCGCCGGCGCCGCCACCAGCGCCGCCACCCGCCGGACCCTCTCGATCAGCTCCTCTCGAGCTAGCGCCACGCTCCCGCCAGACCCTCCCACACCAGGTGCTGGCTGCAAGTCGCGGCGGTGGATGAATGCTTCGGCCGCCTGCTGGGCGCGGCGCAGGAGGGGCGCGGGCAGGCCTGCCAGGGCCGCGACCTGCGGGCGTGGGGGAGCGTGGAGAGGTAGGGGCGGGCAATGGAGGATGAGCTTGGGGTATTTGGGTCACGCAGCGCTGGTCTGGGGCCCCTGCCCGCTCGCCCGTGACCGTTCAAGCCCGTGTGCCAAGCCTGCCAAGAAAGTCTCTGTCTCTGGTGCTGCTGGTCTCACCTTCGCTCCCCCGCCCCTCCCTGTTGCGCGCACCTGCAACCCGCAGCTGCCGTCCGGCGCGGGCCCCGGCCGTAGCTCGTGCAGAGCCACGAAGCCGCCCCCGGCGCTCACACCGCTCGCCATGTGCCCCACCGCCACCAGGCCACGCAGGCCACACGAGGAGCCGCCCCCACCGCCAGACCCGTCATGAGGCCGGCCGCTGCCGCCAGGGGTGCCGCCGCTGGTGATGGCCCCGCAGGCCTCTGCGGCGAGGCCGTGGTAGTGCGTGGCGAACAGCGTCCTGGGGCGGGGCGGGGCGGGGCGTAGGGGGGCGGGGCGGGGCGGGGCGGGGTGGGAAGCAAGGGGCCAGCAGGGGGAGAGGTGGGCAAGAGCGTGCAGGGTCAGGGGCGCGAGTGGTACACGGTGTGGGGCCGAGCCGTGGTCCCTCGTGTGGTGGCGAAGTGTGTGTCTAGAGCAGCATGAGGGGTGGGGCGTGGGGGGCATTCCGCCGAGGAGGGAGTTAGGAGTGCTGCGGGCCGGGATGGTTCGATTTGCGTGCCCAGGCTCAGTGGCCCCCTCTGACCGTATACCTAATCGAGGCCACATCCAATTCCCGGACTGAGTATGGCACCCCTTGGATGCCCCACCTGCACCCAACGTTCCTCGCCACGTGCTCCAGTACGGCGCCCGCCAGCGCCTGCCCGTCGTGCGTTGCCGTACCGCGGCCGAGCTCGTCCAGCACCAGCAGGGACGCGGGCGTGGCGGCGGCCAGGCCGGCGGCTGTCTCGCCCATCTCCACCTGGGTTCAGCAGAGGGTCAAAGAAGAGCAAAGGGGAGGCGGATGGGTGCAGTCCCGGATCCCGACTGTGGTCAGACCGGACACACGCCGCCGTCACGCCGCCTTCCGTCCCAACCCCACCTGGAAGGTGCTCTCCCCCGCCATGATCCGGTCATGGGCACCTGGCGGGACATGCGGGCACGAAAGCAGAACGCAATGCTAGTGACGAAAGCAGCGGGGCTGCTTCCTGCTTTGTTTCCATCCCCGGGTCTGCGTGTGCTGCAAAGCTCTCATGCGTCACTGCAAGCGAGGCGCCGAGCACGGACACGCCCTTGCCACCCCCCATCACGATCCCCCGTCCCCGGCGCCGCCTCCGCGCCCATGCGTGCCATGCATGCAACGCACCGATCCGCGTGAAGATCCGATCCACTGGATCCAGATCCGCCGCCTCCGCCGGCACGTAACACCCCAGCTGCGCCATGACCGCCGCCAGCCCCGCGGCCCGCAGCAGCGTGGACTTCCCGCCCGTGTTGGCGCCCGTGAGCAGGAGGCAGGCGGGAGAGGAGGGGCCGCCGCCCAGGCGCAGGTCGTTGGGGGTGACTGGGCGGGGGGCAGGCGGGGTGTATGTGCGAGGGACGGCGCTTGCTTGGGTCAGGCGCTGTACGAGCACCTCAGAAGCAATTTGGGGGCATCCGCGCTGAGACAGGCCTGGTTTATGTGGACAGCAGGCGGTAGCGGTAGCGGCTGGTGAAGAAAGAGTATAAGGAAAAGGGAATCTTGCCCACCTTGCACGTCCTCTTTCAGCGCCAGGAGGGGGTGCCACAGCCTGTGCAGGGCCAGCTGCGGAGCGCTCAGACCGGAGCCGGGCCGCGCCCCCACCGGCGGTGCGCTGCTCCGGAGCGTGGGGCGGCAGAACGTGCAGCCTGGCGCATGGCGGGGCAAGGACCAAGCGTGATAAAACCTGGACAGCTCGTCACGGCTGCATCCTCTAACGCTGCATGTCAAACAACTGCGGGGCCTTTGCATCCTGGCGGTCTTCCTTTTATAGTGGGTACGCTCAGATGCCTGCGCTCAGCACCCACACAGCAGCCATGCTCACCCGGCGGCGCCGCTGAGGGGTGCGTCGCCACCGCAAAGCCCGCCAGCACGTCAAGGCACGCCACGGCATCCACCAGCGCCGCGAACTCGCCCTGCGACCGCCGGAACGCCGCCACCGCCTCCGCCACGGCGGCGGCGCGCAGCCGCGCTGCCTCGCGCCGCGTGGCGGCCAGTGGGGCGCCCAGAGCCTTCAGGCGGGGGTTGGTGCAGAAGACGGTGCTGGTGATGAGGGGCGTCCCAGGGGGTGCCTTGAGAGGGGTATAGCCCTGTGGGTGTCAGGTCGGGATGGCAGGCCAGCGGTTGGTAAGGCGGCCACACACGGTTCCAGGCACCTCAGTGAAGCTCGGGGCTGCCCCAGCCCCAAGCGTCCCGGTCCCGCTAAGGGCTCGGCTGCCGCCCTGCTGTTCCGCCCGTGCTCTGCTGCAAAGCCTCGGCCGTCCCGTCACCCGCCAGCTGGGACAAGAACGGCACCAGCTGCTTTGGCATCTGCAGCGCCGCGCACGCCTCGTCCAGCACTACCACGCCAGATTCAGATCCAGATCCAGATCCAGATCCGGGTCCTCCATCTGGCGGGCCGTCCAGCAGCCCTGGCGGCGCCCCGGCTGCCAGCAGCTGCTGCCGCTCTGCCTCCAGAGCCGCGGCCCAGCGCTCCGAGAGGTCGGCGAGGCGCCCCTCCGCGGCGTCCAGGTCAGGGTTCGTGCCTGCAGGAGGGCGTGTGCATGGCTGACTAACTGAACTCCACGTTTCTCTACACACTTGCCTTTACCTCTTTCACTTGGAAGATCTGGGAAGCCCGATAGATCTATGAGGCGGCGAAGCACTAAATGCATGGGCCTGGTTGTTCGGCCGCACCTGGCTGCGGCGCCAGCTCGACTTCCGCGCCGCCAGCGCTGCCCCCCTCCGCGGGCGGGAACATGCCGGCCAGCAGCCGCAGCGCCGGCAGGGCCTTGGCCGCGGCCACCACGGCGCGGCGCAGGGGCGGCAGGTTGCCCTTGAAGTCGAAGCCCGCGAGCTGAGGGGTGAGGGGTAAAGTAATGGTGGGATTGAGAAGGGAGATGGGACGGGAATACGGCGGCATGGGGCGATGCGGGGCATGCGGTGGGTGCACGGCGGGAGGGTGAAAGTCAGGGCGAAAGTCAGGGCGAGAGAAGAAAAGCATTGTGGGAGGATGGTGGGCGAAAACATTTGGGAAACATTACCCAAGGGCGCAGGGCTGCAGATAGATCAGGTGCCAGCGCTGGGCGCTCCAGCGCTGACCTCCCCAGCCACTCAACCGTTGCAACCCATGTGCACACCACACTCATAGCCGGGTCCGCCACCCACAGGCCGCACCCCGCCTCGCCCCGCCTACGCCGGCCCCCACCTCGAGCTCCTTCCGCACCCCCCCCGCCGCCTGAGCCAGCCCCAGGAGGCCCTCCACCGCCTGCCGAGCCACGCGCCAGTGCCCGCGCGCGGCGGCGGTGGCCCAGGCGGCGTCACAGGGGTCCCCTTCGTCGTCTTCGCCGGAGGCACCGGCCGCGGATGCGTCGGGTCCATCGGCTGCGGGTCCAACCGCGTCGGTGCCCCGGCCGCGGTCGAGCGCTCGGCCCAGCTGCAAGGGAGGTGGGGAGTTGCGACGAGGCAAGGGGTCAGGGCTTGAGGCGCAAGGCATGGGGCGCAGGGCCCGGCGGACGGCTTGGAGCCAAGCAGCTTGATTGGAACGCGGCGACTGCAGGCATGCAGGGGGGGACAAGTGGCCTGCCCCTTAACCCCTCTACTCCAGGCTCACGCCAACATCCAACCGCTTCACCATCCCAACCGCCGCCCAACCGCCGCCCAACGACTGCGCCCAACCACCTGGTCGAAGAGCTGCGCCGCCCGCGGCAGCAGTCGCTCGCAGTCGGGCAGCTGTGCCAGTGCGGCCTGCAGCTCCTGGCGGGCGGTTGGGCAGGCCATGAGCGCATCCACAACCGCCAACCGCTCCTCGATGGCGCTGGTGTGGCACAACGGCCTGCTTGGGCGGAAGGAAGAGATAGTTAAAACCTTGGGGGAGCCGGTGGGCGCGAGAGGCAGGTGAGAGGCAGGTGAGAGAAAGTTGGAGTTTTAAGGGAGGCGTGGGCGCGAGAGGCAGATGAGAAGGTCAAGCTTGGGGTGGAGGCTCCTGCCTCGCTCCATCTTTATGCCGTGAGCCCAGGGCAGTCACATCCCGCTTAGCCTGACAGTTCCCGCACCTGTACCGAGGGAGACCCAAACAAAACCTCAAAGGATACGGCGGCCCCTGTCGCCCCCTGCTCCACCGCCGGTCCTTCACACCCCTTTCCCGAGGCCCAACCCACCGCTTCCGCCCAAACCGTCCCGACTCCCCAACCCCACCTGCACAGCCACTCCCTGCATCGCCGCCGCCCCGCCGCCGAGGCCGTACGGTCCAGTAGGTCCAACAGGCACTGCGGGCCCGGCCCGGGCCCGCCCGGGCCCGCGTCCGGGCCCCCCTCGTCTGCGTCCGGCAGCACGCCCAGGGTCAGGAGCGCGCGGTCGTCCAGCAGCAGGTGGCGGCCTTGGGGGGGGGAAAGCAAGGAGGGGGGATGTCAGTCATGTCATTAGGGGGCCCACTCCGCCAGGCATGGTAGGAACAGCGAGAAGGAAGGACAGGGATAGCGCAGAGATTGTGGTGTGGGATCAGGCGGCCGCAGAGGCCCCGCATGCAGCCAGCGCAAAGGGCTACCGCCCGTCGGGCATCAGCAATGCAAACCCACTTTCGGCGCTGGGCGGCCCTGCGGCGCCGGCCTGGTCCCCCGCCGCACGCCCCAGCGCCAGCGCCTCCAGGCGCTCCACGCTGGCAGCCCCCGCCGCCTCCGCCAGCGCCCGGCAGCGGCCCAGGTGCGATACAGCCACCGCCGCCGCCTGGGCCACGGCGGGGCAGCCGCCGCTAGCGCCCAGCAGCGCCTCCGCCAGGGCCCCTGGGACACGGGGGGAGGCACAGGGCCATTGGTGAGGAGAGGCGGCATGCTTGCTGTGGCGGCTTTAAGTGCCTACCGCACATCGTTCCTACCGCTGCTACAAGAGCTGAGTCTAGGTGGATGAGGTGGGGCAGTACAAGCACGCAGCCCTAGGCCAGAGCAGGCACACCTGGCCTGTTGTCCCCCGGCCCAGCGCCCGTTTGCGGATCCAGTCCCGAGCTCTCAAAGGGAGCCAGGGCCTGGCGGAGGAAGGCCGCGGCGTCCGCCCCCCTGCTGGAGCCGTCCGTGTGGCGGCAGAACGCGAAGCCGCCGGGGCGGCCGGGGGGCGGCAGCGGCACCGCGCGCAGCGGGCTGGCGGAGGCGGCGGGCGAGGCGGCAGCGGGGGAGGAGGCGGGGCCCACCACGCCCATGAAGCGGCCGATGGCGGCGGTGGTGGCGGGGGAGAGGCTGCCGCGGGCTGTGATGACCTCCCGGGGCTTGTACCTGCGCCAGGAGGAGGGGAGCGAGGGCGAAGGCGAAGGCACGGGCATCTTGGGGCCGGCCGTGTGATGTGGGTCGGGCGTGGGCTCTGGCGGAGAGCTTGAGGAGCCAACCCTCAGGGCCTCGATCTCAGCCTGGTACCAATGGAGGAAGCCGAATGCGCCCAGCACAGCGCGGCAGGCGATGTGGGTCGATGTGGGTCGGCTGGGACTCTTGAGAGGGGGCTTGAGGAACGGAGCGTGGACCGCGCTATCTCCTGGATTGCGCCCAACCCACATGGCTTCTGCACTGTCGCAGACCGAATGGAAGACCCCGCATGCGTTCAGCAAATGCCCATCACAAAGACTCAGAAACCTGAGACCCGACGAGAGACCCGACGTCAGAACGCCCGCACCGGAGCAGCAGAGTGCAGAGCGCGGTGCGGCCGGGCGTGTCGTGCAGCACGCCGCACGCCCAGCGCCGCAGCCCACAGTCCACGCGCAGCACGCCCAGCACGCCTCCGGGCGCCTCCACCAGGGACAGCAGCGTGCGGCCCTCGCGGGTCGGCTCCTCCTGAGCAAGGGGGAGGGCGGCGATGAAGGCGGAGGGCGGCAGGTGGGGCGCTGCGGTTGGCCCGAACGACAGTGCACCCTACCCACCTCACGGTCACACTGCAAACCACGCTCTGCAAGGCCTGGCAGCGTCCGCGGTTTAGCCTCCCCGCAATACCACTCACCCCAAAGTACGAGTCCACCGCGGTGCCAGGGGTGTAGATTCGCACCAGCTTCCGCGTCAGCAGCCCACCGCCTCCGGCCCCCTTGCCGCCGCCCTTCGGCTGCCCCTGCTGGCCCCCGCCCGGCCCCGCGCGGCTCTCCTCCACTCGTCCCACGCTGTAGCCCAGTGCCAGCACCTTGGCCGCCCAGGCGGGGAAGGCGTCGCGTGTGCAGCCCACCTGCGGATCGGGACACACAACGGCCTGGGCTTGCGCGCAGCCAGCCGCCAGCTCCACCACCCGTTGATTTGCCGCAGACACTGCCAGCCACGCCCACTTGAACAGCCAGCAGCCCGCACACGCCTTTTCCCCGTCCCAGGTCTGCTCGAGCATCAACCAACCAACGGTCAGGAGCTGGTTGCGGCAGACACCGCCAAGCATGCGCACCTGGGCGGCCCTCAAGCTCGAGTATGCAAGGCTACTCTCACACACTCTTTCGCCCCTATGCCCTACCCCCAGGCGCGCGCACCTTCCACATGTTGGGCGTGCGGGAGCCGGACAGGTTGAGCCCCACGCGCATGCCCACGTCAGCATCGGTGTCGCACAGGTTGTAGAAGGAGCCGTGCCGCACGAACTGGCATGGGGGACGCCGGGGGCGGGGCGGAGGAAAGGTTTGAGCCAGGCGTCCCTCACTGGGCCTGCGGCCCCGCCCTGCCTTCTTTTCTCCTCCCACTCCCACTCCCACGATCAGGCTCACATAGACCTGATCGCACATGGTTTTCCTGATTCTCTCTCTTTCCCCCTTCAACCCTCTCCTGCTCCGCGTACGGGAAGGGACAGTCCAGCGGCCCCTGCCCGGGTGCCCCTGCCCTAACCAGCACCAGGCCTCCCACTTTCCCTACTCCTACTCCTACCCTTCAACCCTCTCCTCCTTGACCTGCGGATAGGGTTAGTCCAGCAGACCCTGCCCTCCTAACCCTGCCCTCACCAGCACCAGGTCCATGGCCCGGGACTTGATGGACCAGAACTGGCGGAAGAAGGGAGTCATGGACTGCGGGGAGGGCGGGAGGGCGGGGGGAAAGGCATGACCATGTCGAGCCCTGTCGGCAGGAACTGGCAGTGACGCTCAAGGCAGTGCAGACCGGCGCACGGCCCGAGCGCGCTGTTCCCTGCCCCCAGCTCTACAGCTTGACCGGCCCCACAAGCGCCCACCCTCGCCGGGGGCACACAGTGCAGTGCACACCGACGCATGCGGCGCTATGCCCCGCGCCGCAACGCCCCACCTCACCTTGAGCGCGGCTTCGGGGACGAGCACTGAGCTGGGGTCGTAGTGGGGGTCACCTGGCGGGAGCAGAGGCCATGGAGCGAAGGTTATACGACATGGAGCTGTGGTTAAGAGGCGCGACGCCACGCAGCTCGATCATGATGGTATACCGTGTGCACGCATGAAGCTAAGCCCGGCATGTACAGCACTCATAAATAAGCCACTCCCAACTCCACCGCGCCCTAGGCCCCGCCTGCCCCAATCCTACCCGGCCGCCTGCCCTCCGCGTCCCTCCGCTCCTCCGCCAGCCAGGGCCAGCGCCGGCTGCCCGCATCGCCCTCGCTGCTGCCATCGTCCGCACCCAGGGCCTGCAGCCGCGCCCTTCGGTCCTCAACAGAGGCCGCCGCCCCCAACCCACTTCCCAGCCCTGCCCCGGCTCCAACCCCGGGAGCCGCGCTGCTTGCTGCCCCTGCTTTGCCAGCAGTGCCGGGCGTGCTGCGTCCAGGCGTGCGGGCCGATGCAGCCCGCGCCGCGGCGGTGCGGGACACGGGGCCCTTGGCGGCGCTGCTCCCCGGCGTGTTACCGGTGCCCCACGGGGAGGGCTGGGCATCCGCGGGTGTGCCCCGGGCGGGCCGAGCGGCAGCCATAGGGGACGGTGCTGGCAACGTGCCAGGCGCTGCTGTGGCAGGGGGATGGTGTGGCTGCCCGAACGGCGGTGGTTGAGCTTGGGCCTGCGCGCGGGGCTGGGCAGTGTAAGGCTCGGCGCCATGCGGCGCGTGATGTGGACCGGGGCCGGCGCCGCCGCCTTGCCGGGCCTTGGTCGGGTGCTGCTGCACGGGTTGCGGCTCTCGGCTGGGCTGGTGAGGCTGCAGAGGCTGCAGGGGCTGGCGTTGGGGAGGACCCGGGCGCTGGGGTTGAACCGCAGCCGCCACGGCGCTACCGGGAGGAGGGGCCTGCCTGGGCCCGGGCTGGACCGAGGGCTGCTGCGGGAGCTGTACGGCATCTGCCGCCCCCATGTACTCCTCCCACGGGCTGCAGCCCGTGCGGGCCTCCGGGGCCGCAGGAGAGGGCGCCAGGGACGGCGGCCGCGGCCGAGACGACGGCGGCGGCGCGTCGCTGCCCCGCTTGGCCGCCCGCCGCATCTGCAGCTTCTGGGCCAAGGTCAGCTCCCCAGCGCCCTCCTCCCTGCCGTTGTCACCACCTCTGCCCGCGCCTGTGCTTGGACCCGCACCCGTGCTCCGCTCAGCCGCGCCCCGCTGCGGCTGTAGGGCTGCGGGAGCGCTGGTGCCAGCATAGGCAGACCCCTGATGTGCGGGCGCGGGCGGCCCGCTCGCGCGTTGCTGCGGCGGCTGCGGCATGGCAGGAGCGAGTGCGCCCTGCGCTTGGGGCTGCGGGGGCGGCCCGGTAGGCTGCGCCTGGGCCGTCCAGTAGGGCGGAGGGCCCACTGATGTGGGTTGGCCCTGCGGACCCTGCCTCTGGCCCTGGCCTGGCCCCAGACCCGGGCCCAGACCTGGGCCCCCGGCTGCCGTGGCCACCTGCTGCCGCTGATCGACGCCGAAGCTGTCGAGCCTGGGGCGCACGTGCCTATCCACGGCGGTCCCCGGAACCCCGCCTGCCCCACGAAACTGATGTGGGTCGGAAGCGCCGGGCGCGGCTCCGCCCCCGCCCGGTGCCTGCTGCTCCCGAGCGCGGCGGAGCGACTGGGGTGGAGCTGCAGCCGTGGACACAGGTGCTTGGCCGACCGGCAGCCGGCGTTGATGTGGGTCGGCGGCCGTCCCGAACAGGGGCGGCGGTGTGCAGCCGGGGTAGAGGAGCGGGCCGCGGCCCTCTGTGGGCTGGTCGCCTGGAGGGTGGTGGAGAGGCGGTGTCTGGTCGGAGGAATGGTGGCTCCGCAGCGCCACGGCTGACAGGCCACCGAACGCTGACTCGGCTCCTGCCGCTGTAGCGTGCTGCAGTGGAGGCGTCCGGTCCACTGGGGCCGCACGGGTGGTGCCGCTGCGGTCGAGCTCGAGAGGAGTCCGGTCTCCGCGGCTGCATGCGCCATCTCCATAAGCGGGAGGCCCGGGTGCAGCAGCTTTGGGGGCCTGCACGCGCTGCGGCTGGGGGCATGCCGCGGGGTGATGTGTGGGCGGGAAGGTCCCCGGAGGCGGGCCAAGAGCTTCCGCAGCGCGATGAGGTGCAGGTCCCAGCGTTGCGTGAACCGTCCTCGCAACAGTCGATACTACGTCGGGCGCCCAGACCGGCGGAGACGCAAATATGCTGTCAATCCATCGCAGCCCATCGCGTGGGCCGCCCGGGCCTTGGGCGACGCCCGCCATACCCTAAGCGTGTACAGCTATAGGCCGTGCGTAGGCGGGGAGTGCCAAGGCGCGGAGAGAAGCCTGCAGCCCGACCGACCAGGCCGCGACAGCGCGGATCGAGAATAAACGTTCATGCGCAAAAAGTAGCCGGGCTCAGCCTTACAGCTCTAGCCTGCACATAGGCATAGCTACAACACAATAGACTCTGAACCCAACCGAGGCCAGCGTAGTTGGCCGCACAAACGTCTTGCTCGCCCGCGAACCTTCGCTGTCCCTAGTTGTGTTCGAGTAAACTAGCAACTACTCCTCAGCAGCCATGGGCCTCCTCGGCCTCAGCTTGGAGCCCGACCCCGCGCCACGCACCACCGAGCCACGCATGGCCCTCTCCTGGCTCACCCTCGGGGCCGGCGTTATCCTCCTCGCCAGCGGCGCACCCCACACCAACAAGCACGCCAACGCTCCCGCTATAGTCATTGCGGGCACCGTGCTCGCGGGGCTGGGCCTGATGGGCCTCCTGGGCTCCAGGACGGCAGCAGTCCCGCCCCCGACGCCCGGCACGCCAGAGGCAAACGCGGCTGTTGCTGCCGGGCCCACCTCCTCACCACTCGTCACTGCTGGGGGCCGGCGGAGAGGCATGGCGATAGCGGCTTGCAGTGTCCTGTACGTGGCGCTGCAAGCGTCGGGCATGCTGGTCCGCATCCGGCCTGGCGTCCGCATGGCGGCATTCGTGGTGGTTGGGATGCTCGTGTACCGGCTGTTCTCACCAAGGGACGAAGCGCAAGTGGAGGGCGCAGTGGCCGTGGGCGCTGAGGGCACTGACAGCGCTGGAGCCGGACAGGCGGCGGAGGGTCAGCCGCACACGGGTGCTGCGCAGGCGGCGGCAGCGAGCGGTAGCAAGAAGCGGGACTGACGCGGGTGCTGGGGCCAGTGGGACGAGGGTGCTGGTGCCATGCCGCTCCTCGCTTGGGCATGGGTAGCGGGGCAGGAGGAGGCACGCACGGCCGACGCATGGACCCGGTTGTGAGAGGTTGTACCTCGCTCGTGCTGGGGGCGTACGTTTGTCAAGGGGGAGGGAAACACCTGGGGAGCCCCGACTTGGGCCCGATGTACCTGGGGGTGGCAGTGCTCGAGGTGCCTAGCTCTAGCTCACTTATGTCAGCAACAAGAATTTTAGATCCGGCCGTGGCTTCTGCTGTTTGCGTGAGGTCAGGGCCTACCTGGGCCTTCAAGGGGATGTGGGAATGCTACGCATGTGGGTGCTACCCTGCCGAATGTTGAAACACGGTATTGAGGACGAAGCGGTGTTCGCTGGAGCAGCAGCGGTACCGGTTGGGTGCACTGCCTTGCGGGCGCCTGCGGTTTAAGTAGTACCGACAATGCGGGCATAACTTCACTGGCGGGGCTTCGGGGGCTCCTGTGCTGAGTCACAGTGTGCAGATGCAGGTGTGGTGGGCACTGCCGCTAGGGGCATGGCGTATGGTGCTGTGGGGCCGCCAAACACAAGCAACAGTATAGCTGCAGGTGTACTTATGAAAGCACCTACCGCGGCTGCGGATAAAGGGCCCAAGCTGGTAGGCACTGCCGCGCTGCGGATGAAGCCAGGGGTTGGGCCGGCCCCTCTGTTGGACAGGCGGGCGTGCCTGGAATCAAGGTTCTGGGCAGGTTGTGGTGTTCTGGGCAGTGAGTGCTGTTCCTGGCTATGCGGCTTTCTGTCGTGGGTTTGTACGTCTCCCGCTGCACTTGCAAGTCCTGTGCTCGGCAAACGTATGCCTGTGCACATGTTGGGAGAGGGCCACAGACAAGTGTGCCTGCGTGGGGGTATAGATCACGGGATATACACAACGCTGCTGCGAGTACAGCCTGTGTGTGCTGCGGAAATGGGCGCAAGCACTGGGCACGGCAGGTGCATATGTGAGCTACAGGCAATGCGTCAAGTCCGCAGGGGATGGGGCATGCCAAGTTGCCAACCCCTCGCACATATCAGCGGGCCACGCCCCACGGACCCGAACCTGTGGATTTGCCGTCCGGGGCACGGGTGGTGATGACCTGTACAATAGAGACATGGAGCGGGAGTAGCCGAGAAGGATTACCCGGAGCCCGAGCGGGGAGCGGAGATCGGGCGGGCGGGGGGCAGCTGACCAACTCACCGCGTCAGTGCTTTGGCTGGCCATACGTTATAGAGCCCACTAGATGGCATGGCTTGCTCTGCTTGCTTGACGCTCTTGAGAGCGGCTCCATCCCCGTTGACCTAGACTCTTCCGTTCGCCGCATACGCAATACGGGACAATGGCTGCACAACCAGCTCTGACGATGATGTGCCCGGAGGCTGAGGAGGAGGTCCGCGCCTTCGTTGCGGATGTAGAAGCGGCCCTCGGCGCAGGAGCTGGAGCAGAGGCCAGCGCCGCGTCGCTTTTAGATTGTGCACGTTGCACCAGCGCAATCTCTGAACGTTTAAGGACATGGGCAGACGCCGACGAGTCGGCCACGGCCAGCACCATCGCCGAGCTGCTGTCGCGGCCCGCCTTCAAGCGGGCTGTCCTGCTCGTGATCAACGAGTCGACGCGGTGGGCATGGGCGCCGGTGCAGCGCAGCGCTGAGGAGCAGGAGGCCCTGGAAGCAAGGGTCCAGGTCCTTCACGCTGCAGTCTTCCTCTGCGGGTACATGTTGACGTGGGGCCACCCTGCCCCAGCGGTCCTGGACTTCGCCCGGCTCCTGGTCCTCTCTCAGGCGCTCGAGGCGCTTTCGGGCCGTCTCTCAGACGCTCGGGCTGAGCTGGACCACCTGTCAGCGCAAGCGGCGGCAGCCGCTGACGGCATCCTTCAAACATCGGCGCACTTGAGCAAGCAGCTCATAGCCGTAGTGGGCATGGCCGCCGCACTGACGTGCGCGTGCATACAGCTCGCAGCACCACCGCCTGGTGCACTTGGGCCTCCAGCGGCCGGCAACAGCAACGATGCCGCTGGAACGGCGGCGGCTGCATCGGCCTGCTACGCCCAGGAGCTGGCGGCGGCGCTGCGGGCGAGCGCCGTGGTGGAGCACACGTGCGCGGCCCTAGCGTCGGGCTTTCGGCTGCTGTGGGCCTCAACGCTCGCCGCATTCACCGACGACACCGAGCCGTCCGCCCAACGCGAGGTCGTGGATTTGCTGACGTTCCAAGCAGACTGGACCATGAACGAAGTGACCTTCATGCTCCGCTTCCTCTCCAGGTCCCAAGCGCCCTGCCCGCCGCCGGTTCTTGCGGGTGCCGCGCTCCTCGGCCCCTGCGCTTCCTACACGGCCCTGGCCCACGGCATCGCGGTCCTCTCGGCTATGGACGGCGAGGGCACGCACGGCCTGGAGCCCAGCGTGGCGGGGAGCGTCATTACCCTGGTGCAGTTGGAGGCGGAGGACAGGCTGAGCCAGCTTTCCAACTCCAGCGCAGGCGAGCGCGAGCGCGAGCTATCCGTGGCGGTGGGGCGCAGGGCGCGAGTCAACCGCTGTGAGAAACAGTTGAGGACCCTCGTCATGTGTCTAGCACGGCAAGCCAGGGAGGGCGTGCGCCGTGAGGCTGCGGCGGCACGAGTGCTGCCGTGCCACGATGCGGCCCTGGGTCTGGTGATGCGGGCCGCACGGGTGGGGGTTCAAACCGGGGCGGAAGCGGAAGCGGGGCGGACAGCGGAGGAGGAGGTAGCGGCTGTGATGGCCGCATATCAAGGCACGGGGCCCTACCGGGTTCTTCTGCCAGAGATGACGGCCGGCGTGCTGGCCGTTGATGCCCTGAGTGCGGCAACCTCCCTCGTGCGCGTCCGCACGGGCGCGGAGGCTGGGAGCAACTTAGACCTGGGCGAGGAGTGGTGGCGGCTGGCAGCCGCGCTGGCCCCGCAACTACAGTTGCCGGACACGCTGTTCGCAGCACACTATGGGGCAAACGTGCTGGCGCAGGCTCCAAGGGTGGCTCGGGCTCCAGGTGTGTTGGCATTCGGTTGGCGCTCTACGGTACCAACTGCCAGGGATGCCAGGGTGCTTGCACGGGCTTGAGCATGACCCCTCCTTCGCTACACCAGGCAAGGCTTGCCCGCTCACAAGGCCTGCTTGTAACAGCCACGCCTGTTCCTGCCCCACCCCGCAGCGCCCCTGCCGCCCGCCCCGCCAACCGGCCTGCAGTCGGCCCTTGCCGGCGGCGTGCTGCCCTGCCTGGAGCGCCTCTTTCGCCGCTCCGCCGCCGGCCTGCGCGAGGGCGGGCCCGGCGGGGGTTATCCAGGAGCGCTTCGATGCCACGAGGCGGAAGCCCTCGCCGCATTCATCAAGACCACCCCTGGGGGCTGGATTCGACTGGCCCCACTGCTGGCGTGGGGCGATGCCTGGCAGGCGGCTGCGCTGGTGCGGACCATCGGAAAGGGCCTGGAGGCAAAGCAGCGGACCCCGACCGTCAATGGCGACATGGACGCGTGTGTGGCCGCACTGCTGTGGTTCACGAGCAGCTTCCTGTTCGAGGGATGGGCCTGGCTCGAGGGCCTGGCAGCAGCCCGACAGGGGCGAGGCGCGGGGCCGGGCGGAGGCGGAGGCGGGGCGGGGGCCCTGTCGCCGGCAGAGCAGCAGCTGCTGGAGATGCTGGCGGCAGCGGCGGCGGCCTGGCTGCCGCCGCTGATCGGCGACGTGGTGGGACGGGCGATGCGTGGTATCATGAACGAGGCACAGCTCGCCGCCTGCCTCGGCACTCTGCCCCTCCTGGCATGCGTCGACGTCACCTCCCGAGCTCCCTCGGCCACCCTGGCTCCTGCTGGAGCTGGAGCTGGCGGCCCCGGTGGCGGCGGCACTGGAGGGGCGGGGGCGTCATCGGGCAGCGGCGGCGCTGGCTGGCTTGCGGAGCTGTGCCCGATGCACCTCATTGGCATGGCGCTGAGCGCACGTGACATGATGAAGATCACCGGCCCGCCGCACTTGGCGGAGGCTTGCTGCACGGTCGCGGCGGCGCTCCCTGAGGACGTTATGCGCCTAAACGATACAGATGTGGCATGGAGTCCGCAGCAGCTGCGGTCCCTGGGCGCCGAGCGCAGGGCCGGGGGCCACACGGCGGAAGCGGAGGCGGCTGAGGCGCTGGCGGCTCAGCTGGTGCGCTGGGCGCCCGGCTATAGCTCGCTGCGAGCACGAAGGGCCATGGCCGCACCACAAGCGCAATCGCTTATGTGTCCGGGGGTTGAGGAGGAGCTTCGCCGTTTCATAGCGCATGCGGAAACGCTCCGCGTATCAGACGCAGAGGCTAGCCTGCTGCCTCTATTGATAAGCATAGATGCAGTATCTAGGAGGATAAGGGAATGGGCCCACACGCACGAGTATGCTGCCGTCGCCAGCACCATCGCCGAGCTGCTGGGCCGACCTGCCTTCAAGCGGGCTCTCCTGCTGGTGACCAACGAGTCAACGCGGTGGACATGGTCGCCAGCGCAGCGCAGCGCCAATGAGCAGGAGGCCCTGGAAGCGAAGCTCGGTGTGCTGAAGTGCGTCGTGCTGCTCTGCGGCTGGCTTTTGACGTGGGGAGGGCCTGCCGCTTCGGTCCTGGACTTTGCCCGGCGCCTAGTCCGGTCCCAGACGCTCGAGGCTCTGTCGGGCCGTCTCACGGACGCTCGGGCGGAGCTGGAGTCCCTCGCAGACCGGGCAGCGGCCGCCGCGGACGCCGGGGCCATTCCGCAAGCATCGGCGGGCATCTGCATTCAGCTCGCAGGCGTAGTGGGTGGGGTCGGAGACCTGACAACCGGCTGCCTTTCACTGGTCATTACGGAGCCCAAGGTGTCTGCGCAGCCGGTGGCGGCTGCGGCCAGCGTCAGCGCGGGTTCCTCGGACGCGGCGGCGGAGGCGGCTGCGTCGCTCTGCTATACCCAGGAGCTGGCGGCGGCGCTGCGGGCGAGCGCCGTGGTGGAGCACACGTGCGCGGCCGTACCCTCGATTTTCCGGCTGTGGGCCCTCGCGCTAACCACCGCGACCGATCCACCCGCCCTCCTGTATCCGCTGTCGCGGCACCTTGACTCGGCCGTTGGCGCGGTCGTCAAGTCGCTGGGCAGGTACTCCACACCTCACTCAGGACTACCTGCAGCCCTCGCTCACGCCATCGCTCCTGGCCCCTGCGCTTCCTACACGGCCCTGGCCCACGGCATCGCGGTCCTCCGGCCATGGACGGCGAGGGCACGCACGGCCTGGAGCCCAGCGTGGCGGGGAGCGCCAACCAGGCAGTGCACTTGGAGGCGGGGGAGGGCTGGGTGTGCTGTCCGGGGCGGGGGCAGGCGTGCTGGAGAGCCTTGACTGCCGTTGCGAGGGACCACTGCGGAACATGGTCATCTGCCTCGCATCGCAGACCATGAAGCCAGGGGCCTCCGCCTCTGCGGCAGCGGTCAAGCTGCTGCCCCGCGGGGCGGCCCTGGGCCTGGCGATGCGGGCGGCACGGGTGGGGGTGCAGGCCGCGGCGGAGGCGGGGGCCGGAAGGACGAAGGCGGAGGAGCTGGCGGCCTTGACGGCCGCACGGCTGGGCACGGGGCCCTGCCGCGTGCTGCTGACGTGGAGCGGGGCCACGCTCCTAGCTCTTGACGCGCTGGCTGCGGTGAGGCGACTGACGGAAGGCCCTGGCATCAGCGAGGAGTGGTGGCGTCTGGCTCTTGCCCTGGCCCCTCGCCAGCGGTCGCCGTACATTGGCTTTCCGGCGTACTACGGCCAACAGTTCTTGACCGAGCTGCCAGCATTGCCACTGACTCCAGGTGTGTCTGCTCAAGTTGGGCTGAGCGTGCTACGCCCTGGCTGGCTGTGGCACCTGTGGCCATGTGGGTTGGCCGTTCGCTCCCGTCATGTGGGTCGGCGATTACCTGGTCGCTCACCGACAAAACTCGCACCCTGCCGGCCTCTGCCCATGCCTGCCCCGCCCCTCAGCACCCCTGCCGCCCGCCCCGCCGGCCGGCCTAGAGTCGGCGCTCGCCGGCGGCGTGCTGCCCTGCCTGGAGCGCCTCTTCCGCCGCACCGCCGCCAGCCTGCGCACGGGCAGGCCTGGCGCGACTGATGAGGAAGAGGCCCTCACCGCCTTTATCTTACACGGAGGCGACGACGGCAGCTGGCGCTGGCTGGCCCCGCTGCTGGCGTGGGGCGACACCCGGCAGGCGGCTGCGCTGTTGAGGACCATCGGAAAGGGCCTCGAGGCGACCCTCCCCGCCAGCGGTCTCGACGAGGGCTCGTACGGAAATGCGCTTACGAGCACCGCCCGTCGCTTCCTACGGCACGGGCGGTCGTGGCTCGAGAGCTTGGTGACTGACGGGAGTCGCTCACGGCTGGGTGGAGGCGGGCCGGGGACCCTGTCGCCGGCGGAGAGGCAGCTGCTGGAGATGCTGGCGGCAGCGGCGGCGGCCTGGCTGCCGCCGCTGTGCCGCCTGCTGACCGGACAGATACAAAGGTCTATTGTCCATACGGCGTTCCTGTTTTGCGTCGTCAGCTGGCTGCCGCTCCTGGCATGTGCCGAGAGAGCGCCCCGAGCTCCCGCGACCGCAGGAGACGCAACGGCGGGGCAGTCTGTGGGAGGCGGTGGCTGGCTAGCGCAGCCTATCCCCGCGGAGCTCATCCGCGCTTCGCTTGACGTGTGGTCCCAGGACCCCATCATGCAACTGACCAAGGGCAGCCACCTGCCGCACCTGGCGGAGGCCTGCTGCGCGGTCGCGGCGGCGCTCCCGGAGGAGGTGGCGGGACGCGGAGGGGCGGGACTGGCTTGGGACTTGGCGAAGCTGAGGTCCCTGGGTGCCGAGTGCAGGGCCCGGGGGCACGCGGCGGCGGCGGAGGCGGCGGAGGCGCTGGCGGCTCAGCTGGTGCGCTGGGCGCACGGCAGCGGGCCGCGGGGCGGCAGGGGCGGCGCACGGGCGTCCGCCGCCTCCGGGGCCCAAGCGCTGGCCGCTCGCTTCGGTGCGTGGTTCCCTGGCTTGGAGGCCGCCGCCGCCCTGCTGCCGGCCTCGCCCGCCGCCGCGCGTCAGCTGCTGGGCGGCTGCTCCAACCCGGCCTGCGCCAACCTGGAGGGCGACCGCGATGCGGCCCTGCCGCTGCGGGCGTGCGCGGGCTGCGGCGGCGCTGCGTCGTACTGCAGCCGCGAGTGCCAGACGGCGCACTGGCGGTTGGGCCACCGGGAGGCGTGCCGGGGCGGCGCTGGGGGCGGCAGCGGAGCAAGGCGCAGCGGCTGAGGGGTACACGATGTGGCGGATGGATGTATGAGGTCGGGCTGGTATGGCAGTGCAATGTTCGTTGTTGTTTGTTGGTGGGGGCTTTGCAGTTTGCAGCTTCAGCAACATGTGTACCAGTATGCATGAGTGCGCCGGTTCGGCAGGCAGTGAGGGTACAGCTGGCTTGCGTGGAGTGACACTGTGCCCTGCATCGGCGGGTGACTGGAAATGCGCCTTCTGTAGGGTGCACGCTGTGCGGCGCTTGGGGCCTGGTTTGCAGCGGGCGAAGCCAGCTCCAGTCGGCTCTAGTCTTGGATAGGTAAGGCTGTAGAAGCGTACCGGTACTGGGTCCGGGCATGGTGTAGCCGCTCACGTGCCATGCTGTGGTGCCCACGCCGCGAACAGCTGGGGGCCAGCTGGGGGCCCGGCGGTACATACTGGTAGCGATGGCTCCTGCGTGGTCTGCTAGTGTGCGGGCCGAGGGGGCAGGGCATTGGCAGCGGGTGTGCAGCGGGCAAGGAGTTGCGTGCCTAGGCAGGTGGCTGCGATGAGCCCTGTGGTGAGGAGCGTGGCGGTGGTGTACAGGATGGCTGCCCAGGCGAGGGGCTGCGAGCAAAGGGCGTAGACAGAGCAGGAGTGCTGTCGCGCCGGTGAGGGTAGAGCGCATGCAAGCCGGTACCGTATGGCGTGTCGGGCGGGGGCCCGGGGGGGCTGCAGCGGCGGTCAGGGTTCTGGGCACTGGGCCTCGGGTAGGGCGCAGGCAGCAGCCACACAGGCTGGCGGCGGCGCGGCGGCGTAAGCTGCGCAGATGGGGTGGTCTTGAGTGCCAGCCAGGCGGCGGTCAGCGCGGCCGCGAGGTGATGAGGGTGGGGAGGTAGGGGGATCAGGGCGGCGGACATCAGGATCCGTGCCGTGGCGCCGGCAGGCATGGTAGGCAGGTAGGGTGTAACCACGCCATGCATGTGGTGGTGACCAGCAGGCCCCATGTGGAGGGGAGGGCGCAGGCTGTGGCAGGCTGACAGCAGCCCTCACGCGAGGTGGAGGGTTCAGGCGAGGGGGTGGGGCGGCCCAACCCCACACACGCACCGCCCCCATGCGCAGGAGCGTGTACGTGCAGTCATCGGTGGTTACAAAAAGGGACCCCGAGGGGGCTCACTCCGAGCCCGCTGCCCCCCTCATGGTGCTCACACGTCGCCCCCGCGCACAGGGCTCCGACTCCCTGCACCTCCTTGCGTGATCGGCTATCCTCCTCTGAACGTCTTGAGAGGCACGGAGGACAGGAGGGCTTGGGAGGTCTAGCATGGGGTCTAGCATGGATCCCGTCAGCCGGTGTATCCTTGCATCTAGTGCACTTTAGTACTCCACAACCTGCCTGATTGCGTGTTCCTGATCAACTCCAAGTCTCCCAAATGCTTGGCCTGCGGACTGCAGGATGGCACGGAAGACATGCGACGCCTTGCAGAGCGGCTGCGCGCTGTCAGCAGGCTCCTTCGCAGCACATAACTCCTGTTACGGCCCTGTGCTCGGCTCGAGCGCCTCGTGCGGTTCCAGCCGACGATGCTGGTCTCCGCGACGAGCAGCATGCTAAAGTGGAGGCTCTCGCAGACGGCGCAAGGATCAAGCGTAAAAACATATGCACCAACACGCCTTCTGGGCGTGGGCTCGTCGCTGCGAGCCCGCTCAACCGCCGCACCGTGGTGGTGGCTGTGCCGGTGGAGAACACACTGCAGTTGCCCCATGGGCTCTGGGACGTCGAGTTTGAAATTTACGGCTTCCCTCGCTCCTTCAAGTTTTTCCTTCTCCAGTGGCAGGGGCGTCATGGCCAGCTGCCTGATGACTTAATCACTTTCCTCGAGTGTGGGTCGGTAGTGCAAGGGCGGGCTACCTTCTGGGATACAGCATCAATCCTTGGTCCCTCCCCCACCTAGGTAACTTCACTGAGCGTCTGCGCATGGCCACGTGGCTCCTGTGGGTGTCCAAGGAGCTGCAAGACAGCCCCGTGTGGGGACCCTACATCGCCAGCCTGCCGAGCCTGGAGGAGGTGAGCGTGTCGGTGGGGGCTGGGGTGGCCAAGCTTGGCACGGTGGCAGAGGTGAAACCCGCATGTACCTGCCCCTGCAGTGCACGTGCCTCCTCAGGTACGGCCCGGACGCCGCCCCCGAGCTGAAGATTCCCGAGCTGATGGTGAGGGCAAGGGGCTTGAAGGCTTGAGAAGGCGGGAGGGGTGCAAGATGTTAAGGAGCACGCTAGCAGCAGCAAGGCAGGCTGGACCCGTCCAGAAACCCGTCTGTATTTCTTCCTTCTCAGGAGGACGCCGAGAGGGAGTACAAAGCCGCCCTTGAAACCCACCGCAGGTTAGACCTGCGGCGCAGGGCCGGGCACCGGCGAATGATGGGCCTAGGTTCTCCCGACAGTCTGTTGCAGGGAGCAGGCGGCGGGGGATGGTGGGGCGGCGGTGCCCGCCGGCCTTTTCCTTGTCATCGCCCGTCCGCTCGACGCCTGCTGCTTGCTTGCTCTCACTCCCCTCGCCAGGTATTTCCACCCCGACACGCGTCTCCTGGGCCCGCTGCGGCTGGCGGAGCGGCTTGAGGACACGCAGTGGGCCCTGTGCATGGTGGGGGGGAGGGGCGGTTGGTGCGGCAAGGTCATCACCCGGGGGGCGGCTGTCGGCAAGGCAGCTGCCTACCCCAGATGTCGCTGTGCCGCCTCTCCTTGCATGCTGCCAGGTCCGGACCCGCAGCTTTCATGAGAAGCTTGACTATGGCGGACTCTCGCTCATGGTCCCCTACGCCGACCTGGCAAACCACGCACCGGACGGCAGCTGCTCATACGACCGGTCCAAAGACCGCAAGCGGTAGGTGTGTTGACGGTACAACCCGGGTTCGGTGCGCCAGTTACCCCCGACCGGCCTTTCCTCCAACCTCACCCCACACAATCTCCTTTTCACGCGCTCAGGTACGAGCTGCGGCTGAAAGTACCTCTGGCCAAGGGAGAGGAGGCCACCATCTCATATGGCGACAAGCCCAACATGAGCGGAAAGACAGGGGGATATGGGCCAAACGTGAGCCAGGAATGTGGGGCCGGGGTTGGAGGGGGCGAGGGAGCGGGCGAGGTGTTGCAGCTGCCTCCAGGCCTTGCGGCAAGACGCGGGGCTTCAAGTTGCCCTCGCTTGCTGTTCTTGTACGTTGGCATCCCGACTTACTACCGGTACCGGCCCCGCCCCTACCACACGCACCTGCAGATGATGCGCAGCTACGGATTCGTCGTACCCGGTAACCCGTCTGACAGAGTGGAACTGCCCAACCAAAGCCAACTGCCATGGCTCAAAACCGAAGGCCTGCTCACAGCGGTGAGGTCCCGCCAAGGGCCCGCGTGCTCGGGAAGGGGGGGGGGGCGGTAGGACGGGATTGACTCTTGGACGAGGGGTGCATGAGCGCGGGCGGAGGTAGCACGCCGGCCAGCTCTCACTGAGCGAGACCCCTGTGCGGACCCTCGCCCCGCCCGATCCGTCAGACCGGCTTCACGCTGGGCGCCTTGCCGAGGTACTGGCTGGGCGACCACTTCGATGGCAGGCTCAAGTACAGCCGTGCCTCACGGCTGGCAGCCGATCGTGACCCGGAGGAGGGGCTGACGCTGGCGCGGAGGCGGTGGGTGGATGGGGTTAGACCACATCGACGTGGCAAAGCGCTTTGTTGTGAGCGTAGGGCGTGGGTCGCGAACTAACGGTACGCAGACGGCCGGTGGCCCGCGAGGCAAGGGATCTCGCGGGTGGACGGGCGGCGAGCATGCAGGCGCACGGCTGCGAGTGTCATTACTCATGTAATATGTTCCATCTTCCATGTGCCCCCGCTTTCCTCCCGTAGGTGCGTGCTGCTGTCAATCGACAAGTGGGGGAAGCTGTGGGGCGGTCCCCTGGAGCGGGCAAAGGTTTACCTGGGTGAGACATGTGGGAGGCGCACCTCAGCGTAACTATGCCGTGTCTTTGGGTTTCCGTCCACGTTTTCGCCGTCATGTTATTTTTAGGCTAAGTTGCGGTGTCTCTGGCTTTGCGCCCACGTGTTTCCCACAACGGCTTGTCCCCGACCCACATGGAAACCCTTCCCGCAGCCGAGGAGCGTGGACGCGTCCGTAAGGTCCAGGCAGCGTTTGAGCAAGCTCTGGCCAGCCTGCCCACCCGCATCGAGGAGGACGAGCAACTGCTGGCGGACTTGGGCGGCGGCGAGGCGGCGCCAGGGCGGCCGCTGACGGTGGCGGCGGTGCGGGCCCGGCTGGAGCACAAGCGGCTGCTGAGGGAGGGTGTACGGATGATGCAGCTGTACGACACGTGGCTGGCGGAGAGGATCGGGCGCCGGGCACGCGGTCGATCCCGCGTCCTGGGCGCTTCCTAAGGGCCCAGCCGGTTGCTGTGCTGTGTTGTGGCGGCGGCACAGCGCCGGCTCTCTTTGCCCGGAAGCGCGAGGGAGGGGGGCTGATAAAGCCGCCCAAGCTTGGTTGGGGGACAGGGGGAGCTGGGGGGGCACACGGTCCCCCAGCGACGCGGGGGAGTGGGGGGAAACCGTGCTACGACCGCTAGGCAGGGCATCAGAGCTGGGGAGGGTGCAGGGCCGGTCCGGGGCCAAAAGACTGAGCCGGGCGTGGCATCGCATCTGTGAGTAGGGGTAGTCTGTCACAGGAACTGATAGGCGTCTAGGGCGGGTGGCTGCTGTGTGAGGACGCGCCTGGGTGAAGTACTGAGTCCAGGGCGACGTGGGTCGGGGTGACAGCTGAGGCAGGATGTTACATGATGCTGTGGATGTCGGTGCTTGACTTGGTCGGGGTTTCAGCCAGGTATGGGCCATGAGGGGTGGCCCGTCTGTCCTTGTCGTTGGGTCTCGGGTGCGAACAAGGCCGCTACGGATGGATGGTGCTGGGAACGAGAGGGCTCGGTCCGGTTGACATGTCTGCCTGGCTGTGAGGGCTGAGGCACAAGGGGGTCGGCGCATGAATGCGAAGGGGGCAACACACCTTGACGAGCCGGCTAGCCTTCCCTTGGGGCCGTACAGTTGGGTCAGTTGCGGAGCATTGAGGTCTTTACTCCAACCCTAGTAGCTTGATGCGTGCTCCAGTCCTGCCTACTTCAGTGGTGGCCGTGAAGGCTGGCGAATGTATAACTACTGCTAGGACCGGTCTCGTCCGTATGGGCCTCGACGGGAGGGGATGGGACGGGGTAGGACAGCAGGGTGGGGGGATTCTGTGCTCGCAGGGGCCGTGCAGCGTAGTCCGGACGTGCAGGGTGGGGGGAGCGGGGAACAGAGATGGGGAGACGAGTGCGGGGGCTTGCACCAGGCTTGCACGGCAACGGCTGGGGCTGACTGAGCCATCATGAGCCTGCCGGCTCACCGACTTGCCTGCAAAGCCAGCCAGGCTTCTCCACACATAGCTAGCTCTGCTACCTGGTTGACGTGCGGCTCCCTTCATCCACTGTGACATAGGCTCCAGCACCTTTGTGCATTTCCCGCAGCATACATGCGTCATGGCTGCGCAGCCAGCGCTATCGGTGATGTGCCCGGAGGCTGAGCGGGAGGTCCGCGACTTCACCGCGCATGCGGACGCTGTCCTCGGGGCAGGAGCAGAGCCCAGCCCAGCCTCTCTCTCTGCCCTCGCGTCAAGCGCGAAGGAACTGGTGACGCGGCCAGGTCGCTGGGTTGATGCTGATGATAAAGCTGCCGCCGGCAGCACCATCGCCGAGCTGCTGTCGCGGCCTGCCTTCAAGCGAGCGCTCCTGCTCGTTACCAACGAATCAACGCGGTGGTCATGGTCGCCCGGACAGCGCAGCGCCGAGGAACAAGAGGGGCTGAAGGCAAAGATCGAGGCGCTCGAGGCTGTGGTGCGCCTCTGCGGGGAGCTCCTTGGCTCGTCCACCGCTGCTGCCCCCGTCCTCGACTTTGCCCGGCACCTGGTCCTGTCCCAGACGCTCGAGGCTCTGTCGGGCCGTCTCGCGGACGCTCGGGCGGAGCTGGACTTCTTGTCCGACCGGGCAGCGGCCGCCGCGGATGCCGGCGGCGCCCGGCTCTTTCTGCAAGCAGACGCGCCTGCGCTACTGCTGCCGCTGGTGCCTATTGTGGACCTGGTGGGAGCAGCTGCAAGCTTGGCGTGGGGCTGCCTGCTGCTGGCAACACGAGAGCCGGACGCGGGGCCTGAACCGCAGAGCGCTGCCGCTGCTGCGGCCAGCGGCGCGGCGCCGGAGCCCAGTGCGCCGTCTCAGCCCGCGGGGGCTGCGGCCAGCGGAGGCGCGGGTTCATCGGACGCGGCGGCGGGGGCGGGTGCATCGGCCTGCTACGCCCAGGAGCTGGCAGCGGCGCTGCGGGCGAGCGCCGTGGTGGAGCACACGTGCGCGGCCCTAGCGTCGGCCTTCCGGCTGTGGGCCGTGTTCGGCTCGGCGGCCGCCGACGAGCCACCAAGGGGAGATCCCGCCGTGTACGATACCTTCTCAGGGCACGCTGACCGGACCGTGCACCATGTCGCGAGGGCGCTTGCCGCTCTCGACGTCGTCCAGTCAGGAAAGCGGTCCGCAAGCCTGGCCAGAGCCGCAGCGCTCGGCCCCGGTGGCTTCTACACGGCCCTGGCCCACGGCATCGCGGTCCTCTCGGCCATGGACGACGAGGGCACGCACGGCCTGGAGCCCAGCGTGCAACACAGCTTTACGCATGTGTTCCGCATGACAGTGAAGCAGAACCTGCTCGCGCGTTTCAAGGGTGGGGGACCACAGCCGCGGAGGTCCGATTCCTTGGGGTCGCTGATGTTCCTCATCATGCTGCTGACAGCGGACGACAAGACGCTGCTTGACGCCGCCGCGGCCAGGGCGATGCTGCCGCGTTCCGCGGTGCGGCCCCTTGCGATGCGGATCGCTCGGCTCGGGCTGCAGGCCGCGGCGGAGGCGGCCGCGGGCAGGACGCAGGAGGAATCGCTCGCGGCCCTGCAGGACGCCCTTACACGACGGCTTAGCGCGAAGACCTCCCGGGCTCTTCTGGAGGAGGAAGAGGCTGCGCTCCTGGCGTCCGCGGCCCTTCATGAGGCCAGCTCTGCGGCGCGTGGAGGCGCAGGCCCCCCGGGCAGCGCTGACCTGGGCGAGGAGTGGTGGCGGCTGGCGGCCGCCCTGGCCCCGCACCTGCAAGCACCTGCCTGTGTGCATGGAGTCAGCTTCTCGAGGGACTACGGCGGAAACGTACTGGGCCAGCTGCCGGTTGTGGCCTTGCCCCCAGGTGAGGTTCGGGCAAACCACTGCAAACCACTGCAAGCCACTGCAAGCCACTGCAAACCACCGCAAACCATCCAAGTTTGTTACTTCAGATGCCTGGTGCCCCTGCCCCTCCCCGCAGCGCCCCTGCCGCCCGCCCCGCCGCTCGGACTGGAGTCGGCGCTTGCCGGCGGCGTGCTGCCCTGCCTGGAGCGCCTCTTGCGCCGCACCGCCGCCGGCCTGCGCGAGGGCGGCCCTCCACCGCCAGAGGTCGAGGCCTCGACCGCTTTGTCGGAACTTGACGGCGGACTCTGGACCCGGCTGGCCCCGCTGCTGGCGTGGGGCGACGCCCGGCAGGCGGCTGCGCTGGTGCGGACCGTTGGGAAGGGCCTCGAGGCCGCAGCCTCGATCAGCAGCTCCTACTTCAGTCCGGCTGACAAGACATTGGCCGCACTCGCCGGTTGCGTGCTGGCCGGGGGGCGGATTTGGCTCGAGGGCCTGGCAGCAAGCACCGGGGCGCGACGACCCGGCTTGGCATCCGGAGCGCTGGGGGCCGGGCTGGGAGGAGGCGGGCCGGGGGCCCTGTACCCTGCGGAGAGGCAGCTGCTGGCGATGCTGGCGGCTGCTATGGCGACCTGGCTGCCGCCGCTGTGCCGCTTGTTGTGGGCAAGGCACCGCGACCAGGCTGGTGTCCCCGGGTCGGCGCCCCTGATCACCTGCCTCTGCTGGCTGCCCCTCCTGGCCCGCATCGACGCCACGCATGGCCCCCCCACGAGACCCTCAGCCGTGGTGGCAGCCGGGGCGGCCGCTGCAGGGGCGGCGGCAGGGGCAGCACCGGGCGGCACGGGCTGGGCTAAAGCGCTAGCGTCCCCCGTGCAAACGGTTGGCGTGGCGTTAGGAGGAATCGGAGGGGAATCGGAGGACACGTATCTTCGTTACGTGGCGCAGGCCTGCTGCGCGGTCGCAGCGGCGCTCCCGGAGGAGGTTATGCGCCTAAACGACACAGATGTGGCATGGCAGCCGCAGCAGCTGCGGTCCTTGGGTGCCGAGTGCAGGGCCCGAGGTGACGCGGCGGCGGCGGAGGCGGCGGAGGCGCTGGCGGCTCAGCTGGTGCGCTGGGCGCACGGCAGCGGGCCGCGGGGCGGCAGGGGCGGCGCACGGGCGTCCGCCGCCTCCGGGGCCCAAGCGCTGGCCGCTCGCTTCGGTGCGTGGTTCCCTGGCTTGGAGGCCGCCGCCGCCCTGCTGCCGGCCTCGCCCGCCGCCGCCCGCGCGTGCCTGGGCGGCTGCTCCACCCGGCCTGCGCCAACCTGGAGGGCGACAGCGATGCGGCCCTGCTGCTGCGGGCGTGCGCGGGCTGCGGCGGCGCTGCGTCGTACTGCAGCCGCGAGTGCCAGACGGCGCACTGGCGGTCGGGCCACCGGGAGGCGTGCCGGGGCGGCGCTGGGGGCGCTGGGCGCAGCGGCTGAGGGACGTATGGCTGGGGTAATCGTGGCGGTAGCGTAGACCGGGGGGCTGGTTAGATGAAACGGCAGCAGACTAGTGTTTGGCATTGGCTGCAGGGTGTGCTGGCTTCACTTACGGGTTGCTGCTGCATATTCAGCAGGCTCTGCACTGGCTCAGCACGATTTACGTAGTTGCTAGTACCGGTACCGTATGCATATGTGTGGTGTCAGGGGCGCGGGGAATGGATGGAGGCTTGTCGCATGCTCCTGTTAGCCAGGCTTTTGTGGGCGGCGGAGCGTTGCTGGTGGCACGGGTTCTGCTGCCAAGTTTCATGGTGGCGTCCGTTGTGGGCCTTTCTTATGCATACAGGCGCATTGGTGTGGGCCCTAGTGTGCCTCCTATGATAGTCCATTACGCACTTGCGGAGACGTTGGGTGTTTGTTGGATGCCGAACTTGGAAACGGAAAGTGGACGTGGCAGTTATAAGCAGTTGCACAGTATGGCGAGAACCCAGCAAATACACACGTGGTGAGCCCAAGCAGACGTGCTGGTCGTGCAATTCATAGCGGCCAGCAGACTTCGTGCGGCGGCGGTCTGAGCCGCCCCGGCGAGCTGACGATGGCTCGGAAGATCAGAGAAGCAGGGGCGGGCGTCGCATGCTGAGCTGCTGCCCACACGGGCAAGCGTTGATTGGCTTGCATGCTTGCTCAACGAGAACGGGTGGCAAAGGGCCGCCTCGAGCTTTACATGCCTGCCGGGGCAGGCCGAAGTGTACGGGCGGCTGTGTGGACGGCCCCACGCCCCAGCCAAGTGCACCAGCGGCGCCCAGCTTTGGCGCACTGCTCCCCCGGTGCCCCGTGCGCTCCATCATACTGTAAACCTCGGGCGCTCCGGCGATTCCCGCGCCTGCCCATTGACGGTCGAGTCGCGCTTGCACGGCTGCGAGGTGAACGCACTGCAACGCCCCCGCGGCCTCCACTGCACTCGGCTCCCTCCCTGCATCCCGCCTGCGTCACGCAGCCAGCAGCATACCGCACGCACACCCCACGCACTCCTCGCCTGGCTCGAGCCCTCCCCTCCCCTCCTCGCCTGTCCCAGACAGCTGCTCCGCTCCCACCCGCCAACACAACAGCCGCTCACGCCCCCGCGCCGGCCCCCGCCTCCACGTCAGCCCCCGCCTCCCGCCTCGCCCGCTCCGCCTCGAGCACCGCCAGCACCCCCGCCGCGTCCTCCCGCCGCTGCGCCGCCTCCGCCGCCCCCGCCCAGTCGATGGGGCAGCCCGCGCCCGCCAGCCAGCACAGCGCCGGCAGGGGCGCCGGCAGCGGCGCCCGGTCGCGGACGGCGGCGGTGAAGGTGCGTCCATCGTTGGGCCCAAAGGGGCAGCCCAGGCGCCTCAGGGTGGCCAGCGTGGCTAGGTCCCCCGGCATGGCGGCTTTGAGGTAGGGCTCGCCGTCCTCCTGAAGGGTTGGAACAGGGGTGGGGGGATGGGGTGTTTGTTGCTGAGCGGGATCGCGCTGGAGGGATGGGGGGCGGGCGGTGGGTGGAAGCGCGGACGAATCTCGGGGCGTGGCGTAGGGGTCGGGATGGGAGGGATAGGCGGCGGGCGGTGGGTGGTCAGGCCGCGGCGCGGTGTCCAGGGGCAAATTGCTCGGCCCAGGGTTGCCGCGGCAGGGCTGTTGCTTGGGAGGCCTCGAGGCAAGGCACGCAGGCCGGTCCATGGGACCTTAGGCAGCCGTGTGCAGCCTCGTCCTCGTGCAGCCCCTCTCGCCCCCCCCCCTCTCTCACCGGCATCGGGCACCCCTTCTCCGCCAGCCACTCCAGCACCGCCTCGCAGCCGCCGTCCGCCGCCCCCACCCAGGCAGCCGAGCTCCAGGGCACACCGCTGCAGGAGGTTGGAGTGTCAGGGACACGCACGGAGGGCTGGGCAAACGGTCCCACACCTAGAGCCTTGAGAGTACTCCTCTACCCGACACAGTCTACCCCCTCGGGTAAACCGGACCAAACCCCAGGACCGCAACCAGCACCCAGGCCCCGAAGGCCCACCATACCCCCATCCATCCTCCCCGCATCCATCCGCCCTCCCAGCCACGCACCGCGCATACAGCAGCTCCAGAATGGCGACGCTGCCCGCCACCGCGGCCTTGTGGTAGTGCGAGGGGTCGGGCCCCACGGCCTGCGCCCCGAACGTGTCCAGCAGCCAGGCCGCCACGGGCAGCGAGCCGCCGCTGGTGGCGTCGCTGAAGGAGAAGCGCGCACCCATGGGGCAGCCGCCGGCGTGTAGTGCCTGCAGCGTCTCCAGGTGGCCGCCCAGGGAGGCCAGGCGGGCGGCCTGGGCGATGGCGGGGCGTAGGCCCTCGGCCAGCAGGTAGCGCACCACCTGCGGGGAGGGGCGTGGGGTGTGGGGGATGGGGGGTAGGGGGAGGAGGTTTGTGTTGGATGGGAGGAGGCGACTGAGGGCCGCGGTGTGTGTGAGGCAGCGCCAGGGCGCCAGGGGGCGATGGCGGCAACACCGGAACTCTCGTTGGCACCCCAAATCCCCAAGGGTTCGGGCTGCGCGCAGCGTGGTTGCTCATGCCCTTCCCGCCCAGTCCCCTCCGCTGCCACCCCACACGACGCACTCACCTCCGTGTTACCCGCGCCCGCCGCCCCGTCCAGCACCCCGTCCGTCAGACTGAACCCCAGCTCCCGCAGCCGCCGCAGCCGCTCCAGGGCGCCCGGCGCCGCGGCCGCGGCCGCGCAGGCAAAGTCCGTCCGCCAGCAGCCCTGGTCCAGCAGGAAGCGGACCTTGGCCTCCCACTGCACCAGGCTGCGAGCGGCAGCGACGACCGTCATTTCCGAGGCGGTATCGTCGGGGTCGGGTCGGTGGGAGGCCCACAGGGTCTGGAGGGTGGCCAGGTCGCAGCCCTCCGCGGCCGCCGGGAGCACGTCGGCCCAGGTGAAGCCGTAGCCGGCGGGCTGCGGGGAGCGAGAGGGGGAGGGGCAGGCGGGTTGGGGAGGGGTGCGGTGGGGGAGGAACGAGAGGGCTGGGTAGGTAGTGGCAGGACGACGGGTGGCGAGGTTGAGGGTTTAAGGACCAGCGTCCCGTCAAGACGCATGGCTTCTGTGCGCGGTCAAGGTTACTGGGCACGGCCTGAGCAGGACCCGCCGCAATGGGATCCCCAAGCCATATCCCTTGCCTTCATCGGGGAAGATCGTACACTAGTAAGTCGAGTGCACCGCCGTATACTATGCGGAGGGCTAGAGGACGACGAAAGGAACCTGCCCATGTGGTTAGCTGCGGTGCACTCGCCGGACTAGGCCGTTTTCAAAGCCCCCAGAGCTACCCCATTTCACATGGGGCGCCTCCCCTATGAGCGCTCCCCCCCACCTTCGCTCCTCCACCACCTGGTTCCGCGGCGGGAAGAGCGGTACTTGCGCCCGGGGCGTGGACATCTGCTACTTAATAGATCCCTTCCTCATTCATTGCTGAACTCTGCCCTCAGTCAAGCTGTGTTCTGCTGAAACCCCATCACCTCCCCTCATTCCCCCCCAAACCGCACACCCGCAACCGCAGGGTGAGGGGCCGTCGGGCGGCCTGGGCAGCCTTGCTAGCCGTCGAGGGCTGGCCCGAGCTCCCGTCTCCAGGGGCGGGGACCGCTGAGGGGGCTTCCCACCTGCATGCCCATGAGGAACCGCGCCAGCTCGATGTGCCCTCCCTTGGCGGCGGAAGACACGGCGTCTCCGCTCCAGCGGGCCCCGTTGGCCAGCAGCCACTCGCACGCCTCCCGCCGCCCCGCGCCGGCGGCCGTGCTGAGCGCGGGGTCCCAGTGGTTGATCGGGCAGCAGTTTTGGACGAGCCACCAGCAGGCGATGAGCTGGTTGGCGGCGGCGGCGGCAGCCAGGACCGAACCGCAGCTGGCGAGGGCCAGGCCGGCCGCTGTGACCGCAATCTTGAGGTTCTCCAGGTCGCCGCTTGCGGCCGTCAGGGCCAGGAGCTTCTGCCGTTTGGCCCGATTGAGCTCCCGGCACGCCCCCAGCGTCAACCAGTGCGCCGCAAAGTCAGACTGTGGCAGCGGGAAGGGGAAGGTTAGCGGTGGTAACTTGACAGGGGATGGGATGGGTCGCGGGACGAAGCGCATCGACACGCACGCACCTGCGGGACCGGCTGCGACAACCGGGCGCTGGAGCGCTGCATAACGAGCTGAGACGCCGCTCGATTGACGAGCCTAAGTGAGCATGCCACCTCGTTCTGCGGAAGGAATTTCGCGATTCCGAGCACGACTCGGCTTTCCAGCCATATCCGAGAGACGACCTGCACTTCTGGTTTGCCTTGCTTTGAAGGCTCCATGAACAAGCTTGAGCGACCGCCCTTTCCAGCCGCCTTGGGACTCTGGAAGAAGCGACTCTGAGAAACGCTGCCTTATGCGTATGGCAGGAGCTTGGGCAATTAGGCTTTGAGTGTAGAGAGTTGCGGACGGACTGGAGTGAGCAAGGGCACGGGAGCGCGGAAGTCAACGTTGACGTGAGATACGGACTGGGCTGGTGGTTATTATGGCTGCCGTGCGCGCGCGGTGCCCCCAGCGACACGGCAGCGCGGGCGGGGTGCGACTTGGGGACAGGCGGCTGGTAGGGGCTCCGGGATTCAGCGAGAACCGGGAGAACCTAGGGCGGGTAACATCATTGCCCATAGCTTCACCCCGGGATCTTCACCGCCTTAGTTTAAAGCGCCCCCTTACACCACTCCCGTTCCGCCAGCCTGCATCTCAACGCATCGAAAGACCACCGGTCTGTATACTGTGCATGTCCCTCCAGGACGCCTGCCCGGCCCTGCCTGCCCTGCCGCTTGCCCAACTCTTATTCGGCGCTTCAACCTCGCACAAGCCTCTGTCCCACATACTTAGCTCCTACCGCAGGCATGGCCACACACACCAGTACTATTGCCCAATAAGAACGTGCCCCCTAGATCCCGGTGCCTGCCCTCTGCCTTCAGCTCGCCTGAGCCACCCACCCTTCCATCTCGTCCCGCCCACACCCTCCGTGAAGCCCAACAAGGCGACCACAGGAGTCGGGACAATCCCCTACACGCCTACAGGGCCACGAAATTCACAGGGGCAGAAGGCAAAGTTGACTACAAGATGACCAGGACGTGCAGCAGCAGAATGTAGGCCGAGAAGAGCAGGCGTGCCGTGGGGCGGCAGTAGAGCGCCACTGTGAGCTTGTCGTGCAGCCGCGCTGCCGTCAGCAGCGTGGCGGCGGCGAAGGCAGGGCAGTTGCCGCGCAGCAGGCCCGACAGCGGCTGGAACGTGGTGGAGGCGCCCTGCGGAGCGAAGGAGAGGAGGGCAGGGGCAGAGGGGCAGGGTTGATGGTTGCTGAACGGGGGGCTGGCGGCAGCTGGCGGAGGCCGGCAGGGGTTGCATGTCCGCCGGGCCGCAGGATGTAGTCCCAAGCGGTCTCGGCGTCGCACACGCACTGGCGTACCTGCAGTACGGCATTCTCGGGGTCGTACACAGTCAGCTGCGCCGCCGTCTCGTCGCGCTTCTTGTCGGCCGCCGCCGCCGCCACCCGGGCCGGGCTGGCGCTGACGGAGGCGCCGCCGCCGGCGCCGTGGCTGTGGGGCCCGCTGCCGCCGGCCGCCATGGCGGCGGCGGCGCCGCTGGCTTGGGCCTGGGCGTACCACTCCTGAGCGCGGCGTTGCTCCACCTTGAGAGCCGTCTCGAGCTGCCCGCGGGTCTGCTTTAGGGACTCAACCTCGGTCTGAAGGCTCTCGGCCTGGCTGGCCCTGTGAACAGTGAAGCGGGAGCGGGAGGGGGCCGTCAGAGGACACGGATAGGGATGGCGGGTGGACGATTTGGACTCGGTAGCAACACCGAACACGAGCACAATACCGCCGTATCCGCAAGCGCCGACCAGGCCAAAGTGACCCAACAGAGCAATAATCAGTGGCTCCGACCCCCCCGCACGCGGCAAGCGGCAACCGGCGAGTCGCGTGCGGGGTATCTGCAGCCACACCACACACCACAGATGCACGGACCCCGCGACCGCCCCCAAAGCCTGGCCCCACCTGGCCACCAGGTTGGCCCTCTCGCTGAGCAGCTCCGCCAGCTGCCGCCGCATGTCGCCCGACGCGGGGCCGCCCGAGCCGCCGCCCGCCGCCGCCACCTGGCGCAGCTTCTCCACGTCCTCGGCGTGCTGCGCCTGCAGCCGCTCGTGCGCAGCACGCAGCGCAGCCAGCTCCTCGCCCAGCCGCCGGGCGTGCTGCTCGTGCTGCGCGTGCTGCGGGGGGTTCAGGGTCAAGGGTAAAGCGATGAATTCCGGAAAGGTTGGGAACTATACGCGACGAGGAGCGTGGGCGTAAGGATGGCGGGTACAAGCCGGCCGCCAGCGTAAGGGCAAGCACACGTGAGGATCACGGCCGGAACCCCGCAACGCACTCATGCCTGGGACCTGCCTGCGCCATCTGGTGCTGCTGCTGCTGCGCCGCCGCAACAGCGGCCTGCGCCGCCGCCAGCTGCGCGTGCGCCTCGTTGAGCTGGGACTCGAGCGCGGCGGCGCGCTGCTCCGCCGCAGCGGCACGGTCGGCGTCGACCGCCTGGGCACTGGAGGTGGAGGCCTGGGCACCGGCGACGGCGGCGGCGGCGGCGGCCTGGGCCTCGGCCAGCGCGGCCTGCAGCGCCGCGGCGTGCTCCTGGAGGGGGGCGGGAACAAGGGGGCACAAGGCGTATGAGGACGGGCACGTGAAGGCCGCTGCCTGCTTGCAGCATGCGCCTGCGCCCCCAACCCGGACGGTGCTGCCCACCCGGCCGTCGCCCCTTCCAGCACTACCTGCGATTCGCTTCCCTGCACCCCCTCCCCCAGCCTGCGCTCTCGGCTACCCCGCCACTGCGGAGCGTCAGCGTCACCTGCAGCTGCGCCTGCCCCGCCCTGCCGCCCTCCCATCCGGCCCCCCACCTGCGCCTCGAGCTGCCCGGCCTTAGCCGCCACGCCCCCCTCCCCCACCTGCGCCTTGTGCAGCTGCGCCTGCCCTGCCCCCGTCGCCCTCCTCCCACCCTCCTCCCATCCCATCCGCCCCCACCTGCGCCCTATGCAGCTGCTCCCCCTGCTGCTGCGACAGCGCGTCCAGCCCCAGGCAGCGGCCCTCCAGCTCCTCGTTCTCGGAGCGCACGCGGGCCAGCTCGGAGGACTCGCGGAGGAGCTCGGCCTGGGGTGGGGTGGGGGGGGGGGTGGGGGGGTGCAGGGAGGGAGGGAGCGGGGCATGGAGCGTGGGTGTTAGAGGGGCGTTGGGGAGGGGTCGCAGGCCGTGCGCGGGCGAGAGCGACTGTGAATGTGTGGTGTGTGGCCCCGCCCCGTGCATTGCAGCCCGCGCCAAGCGCTCGAAGTCTCACCTCCAGCGCCTCGCACCGCTTGTCCAGCGAAGCCAGCCTGGCGGCGGCCTCCGCCTCGGCGCCGTCCTTCTCGCCGGCGGCCGCCCGCGCCGCCTCAAGCGCCGCCTGCAGCCCCGCCACCTGCCCCGAGGCCGCCGCCACCGCCTCTTGGGCGGAGCGCCTAGCTACCTCCAGCTCCGCCTCCAGCCGTACGGCACGTGCCTCCGTGGCGTCCAGCTCGTCCCGCAGCGCCGCCTCGGCCTCCGCCGCCGCCTCCTCGGCGGCGTGGCGGGCGCTCTCCGCCGCTGCCGCGGCAGCGGCCGCCGCCTCGAGCTCCGCGCGCGCCGCCGCCGCCGCTGCACGCAGCGCCGCCGCCTCTTCCTGGACGACGTTCAGAGCAGCCTCCGCCGCTGCCAGCTCCTCCTCTAGCTGGTTGGCGCGCGCCTCCGCCACCGCCACCTCCGCCGAGCGCGCCGCCGCGCCAGCGTCGGAGGAGCGACGCAGCTCCATCGCCTCCGCCGCCAGCCGCTCCAGCTGAGTCCGGAGCTCGTATGCCTCCGCCTCCGCAGCGGCGGCGGCGCTGGCGGCGGCGGCAGCGGCCTCTGACGCCGTCGCCGAGGCAGCGTCACGCTCCGCCTCCGCCGCGTCGAGCCGGGCCCGCAGCTCCGCAAGCTGGGTGGAGTCGTCGGCGGCGCGGGACAGCAGCTCCTGCCGCAGCGCCTCCGCCGTCGCCTCGGCGTCGGCGACGCGGGCGCCGGCCTGGAGCGCCTCTGCCTCCGCCGCCTCCAGCTGAGCCTGGAGCGCCGCCACCTCCTCCGCCGCGCCGGCGGCGCGGCTCTGCGCCTCCTCCCGCAGCGCGGCAGCCTCCGCCTCCGCCGCCTCGGCGCGCGCGCTGGCCTCCGCCAGGCCCGCCTCCGCCCGAGCCTGCAGCGCCGCCAGCTGCTCGCCAGCGCCTGCGCTGGCCGCTGCCAGCTGCTCCTGCAGCGCCGCCGCCGCCGCCTCGGCCTCGGCGGCGCGAGCGCCGGCCTGCAGCGCCTGCGCCTCGGCCTCATCTAGCCGCTCCGTCAGCTCCCGAAGCTGCTCCGATGCGCTCTCGGCCTCGGCCTCCAGCTGCCGCTGCGCCGCGGCGGCGGCAGCCTCGGCCTCCGCCGCCCGCGCCTCCGCCAGCCGGGCCGCCGCCTCGGCGGCGTCCAGGCGGGTCCGGAACGACGCCAGCTGCTCGGTCTCGCCGGCGGCGGTGGCGGAGATCTCGTCCCGGAGGGTTGCGACCGTGGCCTCTGCCTCGGCCACACGCGCCTCGGCTTGGAGCGCCTGGGCCTCGGCAGCCTCGAGCTTGGTCAAGAGCTCGTCGCGCGCCGCCAGGGCGGCGGCGGCGGTCTCGGCGGCGCCGTCGGCTTCTGCCTGCAGCGCCGCCAGCGCCTCCTCGACTTCCGCGGCACGAGCGCCTGACGTGAGGGCCTGCGCCTCGGCCTGCTCCAAGCGGCCCTGCAGGTCCCACAGCCGAGACGCCGACTCGGACGCGCTGGCCGCCGCCGCGTCGGCGGCGGCGCGCGCCTCCGCCAGCGCCGCCTCCAGCTCCGCTGTCGCCGCTGCTGCAGCCGCCGCCTTCTCCTCCTCCCTCTCCTCACCCTCCGCGCTCGCGCCCGCACCCGCCGCCGCCGCCGCCGAGCGCTGCGCCTCCTCCAGCTGCGCCCGCAGCGCCGCCACGGCCTCCTGCAGCAGCTCGGCCCGGTCGCGGTGGTCGGTGGCGTCCATGGCGGCACCCTGGGCCTCGTCCAGCTCCGCCTCCAGCTCCGTCACGCGACCCTCCAGCTCGCCGACGCGCGCCCGCGCCGCCGCCAGGGCCGCCGCCAGCTCCTCGGCCGCTGCCGCGGCGGCAGCGGAGGGCTCTGCCACTGCTGAGGCCGTCGGGACCTCGTCCGCGGCGGCGGCTGGGTCGGCGGCCGGGGGACGGGCCTCGGGCTCGGGGGGCGGCGAGGCGAAGAAGGCCTCCGGTGCGTCCGCGGCTGGCGGGGCGTCAAACTGGAAGGGCAGGCCACGGTCGGCGTGCACGGCCGGTGCCTCCGCGAAGGCTGCCGCCGGCTCGGGCTCGGCTGCAACGTGCGGCGCCCAACCGTCCGCGTCCCAAGCCTGGGCGGCCTCAGCCGCCCAACCGTCCGCCGCTTGCTCGGCCTCCGCAGCCTCAGCTGCCGCGGGCTCCTGCTGCGGCGCAGCCGCCTCCGCCACCGCTGCGGTGGCGGCGGCGGCAGCGGCGGCGGCCTCGGCAGCGGCCAGGGCGGCCTGCAGCCGCTCGACCTCGACGGCGCGCTCGAGCGCCTCCGCCTCCGCCAGCGCGATCCGGCGCTCGAAGTCGCTTCGCTCCGCCGCCGACAGTGCGGCCTCCAGCGCCGCATCCAGCTGCGCGTCGGTGCCGGTGTCCGAGGGCCGCTGGTGCTGAGTCAGCAGTGCCTTCTCGTGCTCCAGCGCCGCGATCTGCTCCTGAGCGTCCTCCAGCGCGGCCCTCAGCTCCGCCACCTCAGCCCCGCGGTCCGCCTGGGTCGGGGCTGCGTCCCCAGCCGTCGGCGCCCAACCGTCAGCGTCGGCGTCGGCGATCACCGCCGCGGCGGCGGCGCTGGCGGCGGCGGCGGAGGCTGCCGCCAGGGCCGCTTCCAGCTCGGCGACGCGGGCGCGGGCCTCCAAGAGCTCCATCTTGGCCTCCGCCAGCTGCGCCGCCTCCTCCTTGATGGTGGAGCCGTCGGCCTCGTGCTGCGCCTCCGCCACGACAGCGGTGGCGGCGGCGGTGGCCGCCTCCGCCTGCGCCTCCTCCACCTGCCGCCGGGCCTCCGCCAGCTCATCCGCCGCGGCCTCCGCCGCCGCCACGGCGGCGGCCTCGGCCTCCGCCAGCCGGCGGCGCGTGTCCACCAGCTCGGCGGCGGTGGCAGCTGCCGCCGCCTCGGCCTCCGCCAGCCGGCGGCGCGCGTCCTCAAGGTGCTCCGCCGCGTCGCCGCCCTCCGCCAGCTGCGCCGAGATGCGCTCCAGCTGCGCGTCGCGAGATGATGCCGCCGCCCGCAGCTCCCCGGCGTGCGCCTCCGCCTCCGCCAGCGCCTGCCGCAGCTCCTCCGCATCGGCTCGCGCCTCCTCCAGCGCCGCCGCGTCAGCCGCCACCTGCTCACTCACGCCTCGGTACGCCCCCCGCGCCTCCTCCAGGTCCGCCTGCGCCTGCTCCAACTGCTGCCGCGCCGCGTCGGCCTCGGCCCGAGCCTCCTCGAGGTGCGCCTGCAGCCCGCTGGCTTGCTCGCCTCCGGCCTCACGCACGGAGTCCAGATCGGCCCGGAGCACCTCAGCCCGCTCGGCCGCCGCCGCCGCCTCGGCGCGAGCCTGCTCCAGCGCCGCCTCGGCTTCGGCGGCGCGTTGCGCGGCCTCGTCAGCCTTACGCTGCAGCTCGTCGGCGTAGGATTGCTGCTCCTCCACGGCCTCCTTGAGCGCCGCGACCTGCTCCCGAGCCGACTCGAGCCGCGCCGTCAGCGCCGCAGCCTCCGCCTCCGCCGCCTGCCGCGCCTCCGCCAGTTGCGCCTCGAGCTCCGCCAGGCGCGCCGCCGCCGCGGCCTCGGCAGCCGCCGCCGCGGCGGCGTCGGCGCGGGCGGCGTCGAGTTGAGACCGCAGGCCGTCGGTCTCGGCCTGAACGGTCTCAAGCTGTGACCGCAGGGCGTCTGCGTCTGCCATTAGGTCAGCGCATCGCTCCTGCAAAGACTCCACCTGGGCTGCAGAGTCCTCGCCAGCCTGTGGGAACGGGGAGGAGGAGGGAGGAGGGAGGAGGTGGGAGGAGGGAGGAGGTGGGAGTGAGTGGGCCGATGCGGGCGCAGCCAGAGCCTAGGAGTGAGGATCTAGCTTTGCTTTCAGCCACCCACAAGTCGGGCAGGTAAGCTTGAGCCGGCCATCGGGGCTGGCCCCGCCCCCTAACCGTGACAAAGGTGTCCCGCCGCAGCCATCCACAACACCGCGTGCTGTCCCCTGCACCCCCGCCCATGCAGGCCCAAGCCCCACCTGCGCCTTCTCGCCGGCCTCCTGCAGCTGCGCCGCCAGCGCAACCTTGTCCGCCTCGAGCGCCTCCGCCTGCGCGGCCAGCTCCGCCACCCTCTCCTTGAGCTTGTTCCGCTCGTCCTTGATCTTTCCAAACTGCGTCTTGGCGGTGGCCATGCGACCGTTCTGGTCAGCAAACTTGGCCTCCAGCTCCGCCACACGCGCCTCGAGCTCGGCGGCCCTGCCCTGGGCAGCGTCAGCGGCGCCGGCGGAGGACGCGGCGGTCTTGGCGGCCTCGGCCTCCGCCGCCGCTGCGTCACGGGCCGCTGCGGCGGCGGCAGCCTCGGCCTGGGCCTCGGCAAGCTGAGCCTCGAGCTCGCTAGCGCGAGCCGCCATCGCGTCACGCTCCCTCTCCGCCGCCGACTGCGCCTCCTCCATGCCCGACAGCAGCCGCCGCGCCGCCGCCAGCTGCTCCGCCGCCGCCGCCAGCTGCTGGCCCGCGTCCTCGGCGGAGGCGGCTCGCGACGCTTCGGCTTCCGCCAGCGCCGACTTGAGCGCATCCACCTCGGCCCTGGCGCTCTCCAGCGACGCGACCTCGGCGGCCAGCTGATCGCTGGCCATGCGGTACGCGCCCTGCGCCTCCTGCAGCTGCGCCTGCAGCGCCGCCAGCTGCTCCGCCGCCTCTGCCGCACGGGCCTCCGCCGAGGCCGCCGCGTCGCCGCCCTCCCGGGCCGCGTCCCGCAGGCGCGTGAGCTCGGCGGCCTGCTGCAGAAGCTTGGCCTCCATGGCGTCCTGGGGCAGAAGGGGGCAGGGGATAGGGGAGGCAAGGACCAGCGATGGATATTTCGTCGTGGCCAACGGCAGCGGTGCGCCGGCTACGACCGTGCGGGGCACAAGGTGCAAGCGCCGGGTTCAGCGCCCTGACCGCGGCCCTTCATCTGCCGCCCTCTCCATTGGCCGCCCCACCGCGTTGAGGCCCAGTCCCATGCCCCACACCATTGCCCCGCACCTGTGCGTCCGCCTGCTCGCTGTACTGCTGCTGCAGCTGCTCGAAGTCAGACTGGAGCGCCTCGTGGGAAGAGCGCAGCTCCGCCGTGGACGCCTCGGCGGCCTGTCGTAGGCAGTTGAAAGGGCACAGTTGGAACGGAGAATAGCAGCAAGAGCGTGGCGCAGACGCTTCCTGTACCCGTGGTGACGTCTAGGGAGCTCTGCAGATCTCACCTGGAGCTGCTCCCTCAACGCCTCCGCCTCTGCGCGTGCAGCCTCCTGCGCCTCGGCCAGCTTCGCCTCCGCCGCGGCCAGTGCCGCCTCCGCCTCCGCCACACGCGCCTCCGCCGCGGCGGCGCGCTCGCCGGCAGCGGCCGCCGCCGCGCCGCCCCCAGCTGCCGCAGTAGCGAGGTCCTCCTTGGCCTTCGCTGCCTCCTCCTTCAGCTTTTGGTTCTCCTCCTTAGCCTTCTTAAAAGCGGCCTTGCCTTTGGCCAAGGAAGCCTTCTCCTTGCTCAGCTCGTCGCCGGCCTTAGCCAGCTCAGCCTCCAGCTCCGCCACGCGGCCGGCGGCGGCCGCCAGCTCGGCGGCGTGCCGCTCCTGAGCCGCGGCGGCCTCCGCCGCGGCGGCAGCAGCCGCCGTCGTGTCGGCGTCACGCGCCGTCGCGAGCTCCGCCCGAAGCGCCTCGATCTGGGATTGGAGGTCCTCCGCGAGACTGGCGCCGGCCGCAAGCCGGTCCACCTCGGCCTGCAGCTGTGCCGCCGTGGCTGCGGCCTCGGCGCGCGCCTCCGCCAGCGACGCCTCCGCCGCGGCGGCGGCCTCCTGCAGGCGCCCGCACTCCTCCGCCAGCGGCTCCAGCTCGGCCAGCCGAGCCGCCAGCACAGCTGAGTCCCACTGGCCCGCCCGCACCGTCTCCAGCTCTGCCGCCAGTCTGTCAGCGCGCGCCTCCGCCTCGTCGACCTGGTCCCGAAGAGCTGACTCAGCCTCCGCCAGGGCCGTCTCGGCGGCGGCGCGGGCTTCGGCCTCCGCCGCCTGCGCCGCCTGGGCCGCCGCCAGCGCTGCCTCCAGGTCCGGGGTGCGGGCCGCTGCGGCCTGGACCTCCTCCTGGAGGCGGTCCCGATCGGCAGTCACCTCGGCCAGCTGCTGCCGAAGGGCGGCGGCTTCGGCAGCGGCCTCGCTGGCAGCGGCGGCGTTGCTCTCTGCCCCGGCCGACCCCGCCTGCAGCTGTGCCTCCAGGGCAGCCTTCTCCTCGGTGAGGGCAGCAAGCTGCAAGGCCCCAAGCAGACAAGAAGGGGGGTACATGTGATGGGCGGGTAAGAGGCGGGGCGCATACCAAGCGGGCAGTTGATGCCAGGTAGGCCAAGGTGGAAGACATGCGGGCTGGCGTAGAGGGTGGCACCACTGGGTGGCACCACTGGGTGGCACCACTGGGTGGCACCAACCAGCCGCGGAGCCCAGCCCTCTCATGGCCCTCCCTCTCACCTGCTGCTTCGCCTCCGCCAGCTCTGCCTTGCGGGCGTTGCTCTGCTCCTTGAGCTTGTCGAATCGCGCCTTGCCGTCCTCCTTCAGCTTCTCATACTTGGCCTCCAGCGCGGTGTGCTGCGAGGAAGCACACACACGGCCGTGCCGTGCGACATTGGAGCAGGGGCCAAGGGTGTTCAAGAGCGCTTGAGCCTCAACACCGGGAGGACGGGGGATGGCGGGGAACGCCGTCGACTGTGAAGGAGCTAGCGCCAGCGTCTCACCTCTTCGGTGACGCGGTCCTTCTCGGCGGTCACCTCCGCCAGCCGAGCGCGCAGGCCCTCCGCCTCCGCCGCCGCCTCCCCGGCAACAGCGGGGCTGCTCTCCGCCCCAGCTGCTCCCTCCTGCAGCTTCGCCTCCAGAGCCGCCTTCTCCTCAGCCAGGGCCGCAAGCTTCAAGCGAAGAGGGGGGTGGAAGTCAGTACAGCTGCGAGTGACGGCTGGGCCTTCCTGCAACGCGGCACAGACACTTGCCCCGGTATGCCTCAGCACCGGCTACGCCCTAGCTCCGCGTGGCGCCCCTGCGCGTCCTTCCTCTCACCTGTTGCTTGGCCTCCGCCAGCTCCGCTTTGCGGGCGTTGCTCTGCTCCTTCACCTTATCGAATCGCGCCTTGCCGTCCTCCTTCAGCTTCTCATACTTGGCCTCCAGCACCTCGGCCTGCGTTGCAAGGAAGGCCACCCGGGTCACCGCTGTCCTAGACACAACCCCCCCTCGAGCCCAGCCCCTTGGAATGCAACACCGAGAGGCCAAGCCAAGGCCTCATCCAGACACCAAGCTTGCACCCCCGGTGCCCCGCCCCGAGCGCTCCAGGCTTGCCGCCCCGCAGCCCCCACCTGCTGCGCCCGCGCCACCAGCGCTCCCACGTCCACGCCCTCGCCGCCCAGCTGCTGCCGCAGCTCTGCCAGCTCCGCAGCGGCGCCCGCGGCCGCCGCAAGCTCGGCGTCCTTCGCCTCCAGCTGCGCCCGCAGCTCCGAGTGCAGCTTCTCCCACTCGGCCAGCTCCTGCAAGCAAGCACGAGCAGGGGGGCTCGAGTGAGGGCACTTCCCTCCACCGTTCAGCAGCCCCACAGCGCACCAACCCCCCTCGAGCCCCCAGAGCGCCCAAGTGCGCGCATCGCCAGGTCGGCCTCCCCGCCGAAGCCCTACCCCCAGCGCCGCGGCCCGCCCCGCTCGGCCCGGCCCACCTCCTTGGTCTTGCGCTGCAGCTCCCTCAGCTCCTCCACCTCCGCCGCCAGCGCCGCCTGCGCCGCGCGCGCCTCCGCCAGCGCCGCCTCGGCCGCCTCCGCGCCCCCGCCAGCCGCCGCCCGCGCCTCTGCCGCCGCCTGCAGCTGCCCCCGCAGGGCCGCCACCTCCGCCTCCAGCGCCTCACGCTCCTGGCTGAGGTGGGCCACGTGCTCTGCCAGCTCAGCCTTGCTGGCTCCCACAGACTCCACCTGGCCGCGAAGGGCCTCGACCTCGGCCTGGAGCTCGGCCACCCGACCCGCCGCATCGTCCGCCGACGCCGCCCGGACCAGCTCGGCGACGGGCAGCGGCTCTGGCTCCCGCTGCAGCGCGGGCTCCAAAGCAGAGGCCGTGGCTGGCACGTGGGGCTCAGCATCGGCCTCGGCCACGGGCTGAGGCTCAGGCTGGGGTTCGAACTCCGGCTCTGGATGAGGCTGAGCCACGTGCTGGGGCTCTGGCTCCGGCTCGTGCTGTGCCGCTGGGTCTGGCTGTGCAAAAGGCTCAGGTTGTGAGCCCTCGTCGGGGGTGCTCCCCGCCGTCGTGACGCCGTCAACAGGCAGCGGCGTTCCAGGCTCCGAGTCGCCGTTTTGAGCTGCCGGAGCAGCCGGGATCAGGGACTCGATGTGCGGGACGGGGGCCGCGCGCGGCGGAGACCCCGGGGCCGGGGTGTCGACGAGAGGCTCCTGTGGGGGAGGCGCAGGCGTCGAGCAAGAGCCGGAGGGTGGACGCGAGGGGTGGAGTCGTGCCGGACAGGGCAGCCCCGCGCAGCCCCGCCGCAACCCCACACCTGGCCACGCCGGTCTGACGCCGGGGGGATATGAGCGCTGCTACCATTGGCCTGCGCAGGCACGGCGACCAAGGGCCGTTGTGAGAGCTCAGGTGGCTGGCTGCAGCGAGCATGTCGATCAGCGACCGACCTGCGGTGTAGTCGCTGGCTCCGCCGACGCAGCTGGCCTGGGAGTAGTTGGAGTCCCAGCACTACCCTTGTGCGTGGCCCGCTTGTTCTTGAACTTTGCGAGCTGCGGCCAGTTTACCGAACGAGATCAGAAACAGGCGCTCCCTTTGATCCCGTCTGTCAATTGCTCTCTGACGGTAAGCCTCTACAGTAACCTGAACGCCTAGGTTCCAAAGCACAACTGGTGTGGACCGATGGCACACGGTGTCGCTCACCACGTCCGCGCCCAGACTCTTAAGCTCTGCTGTCTTGGGCGGCATCGTGCCTACTTAGTCTACTGAGCCGCGTCAGCGGAACTTCATCTTTTAGCGCGTGTTTGACGAGGAGGATTCGGCCACTCAAGCCCAACGAGCGGTCCCTAGCGTTGGCAAGCGAGAAGCTAGGGTGCCTGGTCGTAAAGTCACAACCGCGCAAGTCGTTAGCAGGCGGGATTTCGAATTCCACTTGCACAGAGGTACGGCGCACCGGTACGGCAGGACACAAAGCAGCAGCACCCCGCTCCGCTCTCAGCCTCAGTTCCCTGCCCCATCTTCTGTGGATTAGCTCATGGCCGGGCGTTGCGTCAGTGCAGGGGCACACACGGGGCCAGCGGGCCTGCCACGCGTGCCCATTCTTCCCAGCAACCCGCGTGGGTCGGCGAAAGTTGGTGGGTAGTTGGGTGCCTCCTTGGGGCACGTCGGGAGGCCCTCACCGGGAGCAAGGGGGGCCCAAACGTGCAGGGAACAAGCGGTCGGTCGCCTAAATCACGGGACCGCCGACGGCTGTAGCAGCGGGGCCTGAAGCCGACGTCTGATGTGAACGGTAGACGGTGCTTGGGAGGCTGACGGTGTCCAGCTTGGTCTGGCGGAGATCAGGGGCCGCAGCGGGCAGGGACGGGAGGAGCGGGGAAAGGGGAGAAGAGGGCGAAGCGGAGAAGGGACGGTGGGGGTGCCGGGGAGGGGCGGTGCTCGGGGGCCACACGCTCAGCGCCGACTCGCGCCCCCATCGCGGCTGAGAGAGGCGGGGCTGTTGCCGCCGCTTTATCCCGCGAGCCCCCAAACAACCACGCTCCACACAACACCGCCGCCATGGCGCGCCCTGCGCACCGCATCCCGCGCCTCGCCTTAGCGCTCCTGCCGCTGCTGCTGCTGCCCCTGCTGGGCCGCGGCGCCGCTCAGATGAGCGAGCCCTTCCCGGGCTCAGCGGCTCCGCCGCCGCCCGGCGGCCCAGTGGATATCAAGGTCTCGGCGCTGCTTGAGCGAATCGTGGGCATCGAGCAGGAGCGGAGCAACTATGAGGTCGGGCCCGGGGCGGAATCTGCAGCGAGGGCGGGGCCCAGAAGTCTGCGGCGAGGCCTCGCTCGCGCTGCCTCCACAGCCCCCGAAGAGGGCTGTGGGTCGCGTTGTGGAAATCCAGCCTTGTTTGTCGCGTTGGGCCTCAAGCGCTCGAGCTCTACTCCGCGCGGAGGGAGCGGGGAGGGCGCTGCTTCCGCGACCCACGGGGCCGCAGGAGCAGATGGCACCCGCATGGCGTCGAAGGACGCTGGAGGGCGCCGCGCTCTGCCTGCAGGCGCCCTGGGCCGCGGCACAGAGCGGCCACCGGCCACGCTCTCCCAGGTCCTCACCGCCCCGGGAACCCGGAACCCCGAACCCTCCCATCTTGGGGCTGAGCCCCCGCCCCATCCCCTCCCTCCCCCACCACCTTCCTCCCCACCCCCTAGGCCATCTGGTGGGTCGTCCTCACCTGGCCCGACCCCACCGCCGCCGCCACCGTGGAGGCCGCCACGGGCGCCGCCCTCGCCCCCAACGGCACCTGCGGCCTGTACTGCGAGAACCAGGGCAGCGGGTCCGAGGGCTGCTGCGACGGCATTTGGCTGCCGCGGCTGCACGTGCTCAACCTCATCTACCTGCCCCAGGTGGGGAGGGGGAGGAGATGGGCAAAAAGGCGGGGAGAGGAGGGGGGACCACAGGGGAGGGGCTAAGGGCAAGGAGTAGCAAGGGTAGAGGGGGTCGTGTGCTTTCGTGGGGTATACGGGTAGACGGGGGCGTGCGCTTTCGTCTGCAACCTCATCTACCTGCCCCAGGTAGGGTAGGGAGAGGGGCAGGTAACACAGGTCCAGGGGCTGTGCTGCGCCAAACCTCAACGGCCTGCCTCAAGTGGGGGGCGGGCAGGGTGGGTGGTGCTGTGGGAGGGGGGAAAGGGGTGCATGCTCACCTGCGGCTCCCAATTGCACCCCCTCCCCTCCACTTCTACAACCCAATGAACCCATACACAGGACCAAGTCCCGCGCTACCGCATCCTGGCTGACCCCAGCAGCGGTACAGTCATGTGGTCCGTACGGCTCGTGGCCACGTGGTGAGGCGGGTCGGGCGCTCCAGACGGACCCGAAGTGTGGACTGGCGCCGCAGCCTGCGTCCTCAATTGGCTTGGCTCCCAACGGCATCTATCCTTCTGGAAACCAAGCATCCCGGGAATGCGTCGTCAGCCTTAACCAACAAATCCTGTCTGGATCCCGCCCCTTAACGGCCCCCTCGTTGCGTGTAGGTACTCCCCCTTTGACTTCCGCGCCTACCCCTTTGAGCACCAGCACCTGCTGCTGGAGCTGGGGCTGGCGGACAGTCAGGCGGCGCAGGCGGGGCTGAGGTGGGAGCACGTGGCCAAACTCAACAACACGCCGCACACGAAGGGTGGGGAGAGTGGGAGGGCAGGGGGATGGGCGTCGAGACAAGGGGCAATGGCCTGGCAAGGGGTGGGCAAGCATGCAAAGGGAAGGGACGACGGAAATTTGGGTGAAGGCAGTACTCATGTTGTCGACACCTCCGCTTTACGCCACCCTCTCAGGAGCCGACCTGGCCGGCTGGCGAATGAAGTGGGGAAAAGGTCGCCTGTACGACAGCCGAAAGTGCATGGCGCAGTACGGCGTGGGGGCGCCCAGGTGCGGCAGCCGAGTCCCAACCTCTCTTACCCAAGCCCACTGCTGCCCGCCCCGCCCATCCCCCACCCAGCCGGCCCCCCACCGCCCCGCAACCCCCTTGCATACACACACCCTCCCGCAGCTACGCGCCGCCAGCCAACGGCTCCCCCGCCGGCACCCCCGCGGTCTTCACCTCTGTGCCCGTGCCGCAGCAGTACGTGGCGGCAGCCCTCAACGCCAGCGACGTGGGGGTCACATATCCGGACAGGTGGGGCAAAGAATGAGGAAGGATGGGAGATGGAGATAGAAAGAAAGGTGGGGAGCGGGGCCCTGCCGGGTACCTTGATTGTCCCAGCCAGGTCCAGACAGAGTCAGGCAGCCTCCCTACTTGCCGCTGCCGGGCTGATCGAACGTGGGGCAGAAGGAGTGAAGGCGTGGATGCCTCGCTCCTGGATCGCCCCATGCAGTCATTCGGGTCCACAACCCCCCACAACCCCCAACCACTTCCCTCCACCCCCCCAACCGCCTCCGCACCCCCCCCCCTAGCTGCGGCACCTACACCTCCGTGTACGACGAGGGCCGGGCGCTGTTCCCCCCTCTGGTGCTGGTGGCTGACGTCATGGTGGGGGGAGGGCGGGAGAGAAGGGAGGGGGGCGGAGGGGTTTGGGGCCAGGGTGGGAGGGTGGGGGTGGAGGGGCGGGCTTCATGGGGGGGAACGGAAGGGGAATGAAAAGGGGGAGGGGGAGAGGAAGTTCATTGTGTGTGCTTGTGCATGCCGTTGGGGATTGAGGCGGTTGCCATCGCAGCAGGACGTGGGGGGCCTCGGCCAGGCGCGCTCAAGCCATCTGGTGCCTCCCTGGCGGCTCCATTCCCGGCCGCAGATCAAGCGGGTGGCCTCATAGGATTGGGGCGTTGAACGCTGACAGATAGATGCTGATATGTTAGGAGAATTTGGGGGTCCATAGGGCCTACGCCTGCCTCGCTCACACTCTCGTCGGTGTTCCCCGGGCTCCCTTGCCGCAGATCAAGCGGGTGGCCTCCTACTATGTCCTCACCAACCTCTTCCCGGTGAGAGTCTGCCGGCGGTATGTGGCCATGCGGGGCGTCCCGCATACCGGTAGCGTTGGCTGCTTCATTCCGCATGTCCATCCGAACTCATGCATGAACTCGTGATGGTACGGCCGGCCGTTAGCTGTGCAGGAGGGCTCGCACGCGTGCTGCACATGACGCTCCCCACGCGCCCGCCCCCACCCGCGTAGGCTCGTGCCGCCACCCCCTCTGAGAGGCCATCGTGCCCACCCTCCGCCTCCTCCTACCTGTCCCCCCCCAGGTGCTGCTCATCACCCTCGTCTCCTTCGTCACCTTCTTCATGCCAACAGACGCACTGGGCGAGCGCATGGGTGGGTTGCCCCCGCCCGCTTGCCGACTAGCCGCTCCCCCACCCACCTCACCCACCCCTCCCCCTCCCTTCCCCGGGCGGCCTACGCAGTCTGGCGTTGCCTTCATGCCTCGTTACCGTCTCTTCAACCTTTGCTCCCTTTCCTCCCTTCCCCCACCCCCAGGTGTGGTTCTGACCATGTTCCTGTCCCTCACAGCCATGCAGGTGCGGGGGTGGGTGGGTGTGGGGTGTGGGGGTGGGATCAATGGCGGGGGGTCAAGGGCACAGCGGCGCGGACGGAAACCCTCATCACGCTCCCTCCTCTTCCCCACTCCGCCTCGCAGTTTGTCTTCGCCTTTCCCCCGGCCAACTACATCAACGCACTGCAGCAGGTGCGGCTGCGGCTTAAAGCGGCCTCCAGGCGAAGCCCCAGCTCCGCTCCGCCCGCATGGCCCAGCTCCCTCTCCAACCCCTTTCTGCCTCTCCCCCGCTTCCTCGCTCTCCATCTCCCCCCACTCTCTTCCTCTTCCCGCCCTTCTAACCCTCTTGCCTCCCCCCCCCAGGTGGTCCTGGCCTCCTACATCGTCATCGCCATGGCATGCATCGAGTCCCTCATCGTCAACCGCCTGTCCACGGTGGGCCCGGGCTGGGCCCGGGGCCGGGCCCAGGACGCGCCCGGGGCCGGGCCCCTGCTGGGTCCCTGCTGGGCAAGGGCCTGGCGGAGGGAAAGCTTGCTTGCTTGGCTAGCTGCGAGCCCCACATACGGAGAGCGGGCAGGGGCCGAGCGCATACAGCGCACAAGGCTCACCTGTACGGCAGTAGCACCAGCGCATACGGCAGCCAATAGCGCTCTGAGGGTCCGGGGCTCCTGGCCTGGGGAGGGGGCTGAGCTTACAAGCCTGGCGGCCAGCCCCGCTCTCGTTCCTGCCTGCCTGCCTCGCCCACTCCGATGCCAGGTTTCCCAGTTCATCCACAACAAGCGGGGCGTCGTACAGAAGTACGGCAACCTTCTGTCAAGGTGGGGCTTCGTCCCATCCCCGGGGCCCTTCCCTTCGCGCCCCCCCGCACCCGTCTCCCTCTTCCCTTCCCTTTCCTCAACCCCTCCGCCCCCTCCGCGCCCTCCATCCCCCCCCCCCCAGGGCCGCCTTCGAGCGCTACGTGTCCCGCGAGCTCTTCCCCCATGGCGCCAAAGGTTCCGCCACCAGCCTCCCCCCCGGGGCGGGGGCCGCCAAGGCGTGCGCACACTGCGGCCTCCGCATGGGCATGGGGGGCATGGGGGCGCACGGGGGCATGGGCGGGGGCATGGGCGGGGGGGCGGGGGGCCGCGGCCGGGTCCCCCGGCGCAGCACGGCTACCAGCACCGGCAGCGCACCGGAGGCGAGGCAGGGCTCGGCCAATGGCGGCGGCGCCGGCGGCGGCGCCGAGGTCTCGGAGGTGAGGATACGGTACGCGCCTGTGATTGTGTGGAGTCGGTGTGGAGTCTGCGTCGAGAGCTGAGGCGAGCGTGACAGGCCTTGCCGGGGCGCTTGTGTGGGGGCAGGGGCAATGTGCTGAGTTGGTTTCCCCAGTCTTGGCGCCAACCCCCCCACCTCCACAGTTCGTGCTACCCGGCGCCGCCGGGCCCCCCAGCCCCGCCCCCCGCACGCCCGCGCGCCAGCGCTCCCGCGCGTACGCCGCCCGCCGCCGCCCCGCCGCCATCGCCTCCACCCCGCCCCCCTCCTTCCCAACCTCCTACCCCGCCTCCACCGCCCCACCCGCCCACCTCGACGACCCAGATGACGCCCCCGCCCACGCCCACGCCCACGTGATCGACCTCCACCCCACCACCTCCCGCGTGCCCTTCCTCTCCGCCGCCGCCGCCGCCGCGCCCTCGCCCTTCGCCTCCGCCCGCACCCAAGCCTCCTTCCACTCCGCCGCCGCCGACGGCACCCCCGACGGCGGCGCCGCAGCCGCCGACGCCGCCCCTTCCATCTGCTCCGACTCCGCCGCCGCGCCGCCGTCGTCCCGCCGCCACAGCGCCGCCGCGGCCGCCGCCCACTGGCGGCGGCGGGTGGCGGCGCTGGGCCTGCTGGGATACCTCAAGGTCCTGTGCAAGGCCGCCGGGGCCTGGGTGGTTGGCGTGGTCACCGCCCCCTCCTCCTACTACCGCCAGGTGACCCTGATCTGCGGTTGATACCATCTGGTCTGCTTACAGCACTACTGCCCTCGTGCTCTAGGTCATTCCATCCGTACGCAAGCAAGGCTGCTTCCCAACTCTTCGTTCGGCTGTGTGATTCTTTTGTTGTCATCCTTTCTATCTCGTTGTGTGATTCTTGTTACCCTCTCTATCCGTCTGTGCAGTGCAAGGAGGACCCCGAGTTCGCCACCTGGCTGGCCTCCCGCATCGACAAGTGGTGCTGCATCCTGGGCTTCGTGTTCTATGTGGTGGTGGTCACGGTGAGGGGGCGGGAGGAGGGGGGGGAGGGAGGCGGGGAAAGGGGGGGGGGAAGGGGGGGGAGGAGGTGGGGAAAGGGGGGGAGGAGGCGGGGAGGAGGCGGGGAGGAGGCGGGTTAGTCCGTGTAGCCCCCGTAGTACACAAGCAGCACGGCTTCCCAGCACCACACGTCGTGGTCACGGTGAGGGGGCGTGGGGAGGGGCGTGGGGAGGGGCGTGGGGAGGTGGCGGGGACCAGGCGGGGTGGGGTGAAAAGGTCTCCAGGTGTGTGGTTGGTGAGGGATAGCGACCTTGACGCCCTGGGCCCTCCCTCACTCTCCCACTCTCTCCCCCATCTGCGTACGGCGTACGGCGTACGGCAGGTCGTACTGGTCCTGCAGGTGCAGCTGGGCGACCACAAGCTGATGCTGGGGGACCGGCCGGGGAACATGTGAGGGGCTCCCCTGGGGGCTGAGGGGGGGGGGGGTAGGAAGAAGGGGTCGGGGACAGGGACTCCGGTAACATGTGAGGGCCTTCCCTCTGGGCTGGAGAGGGGGGGAGGAGTCCGGTTCGAGGAACATGTGGGAACAGAGGGGGGTGGGGGAGATGGAGCAGGCCAGGGACGGCAGCCGTCTGAGGTTGATTCAGGGTTGATTGGTTCCTTGAGCCAAGCGCAGGCACACTGTTAAGGACTGAGGAGCGTTGCTCTGTACATAGCGTTGAACTGCACACGTGCGTGGTTGCAAGTAGGGTACTTTTGAGGAATCCTTTGTACAGAGGATACGCATTCGGACAGGGGACTTGCAACAGGGTACTGCTGAGGGCTTGGTCAGGACGGCAGTAGGCTGGAGTTGGATGGGTTGTCAGCAGGCGTGCCATGCAAGCGAGGGCACGAGGGTACGGCCTAATGCGGAAGAGCTGGTCGGTATTACGTGGTAGAGCAGGCTGCCCTGGGCACCCCGAAAGGAGGCACTGGTAGCGGAGAAGAGGCCTTGGATCGATGGGGTTGACGCGTTACAGGGTCACCCCTAGGCTCGATGGCCTTAGCTCGATGGCCTTAGCTCGATGGCTTAGCTCGATGGCTTGTTGAGTGTTGGCGTCCCAGCCCTTCGATCAGGGCTTCCGGGGAGCCGGGACAGGGGCAGGCTTACCTGGAGGCGTGGGGCGACTGGGGGTTGGTTGTTGAGCGTTGGCGTCCCAACCCTCGGAGCCGAGGGGCCAGAGGTGCTTCTTCCCGGAGTGGGAGAGGGCATGCATGTAGCAAGCATGCATGCCTGGGCTTGGGGTCGGGTGAAGGGACATGCATGGTTGCATGGAGGACCGGCATCAGCACCAGGTGCTGTACGGCAACGCCCAACCGAATTGTCCGGGTAACTGCATGCCGAGAGAGCTTGCTGGTAGCGCTATTAGTCTCTCGATGGCCCTCGCCAGGGTAGCTGCCAGGTCCCACCTCCCTTGGCCAGTCTTCCCTCTCCCCATCTTCCGCGGGTTGCACGTCGGGTGCGGCCCCGGCTCCCGCAACTTGTCAACTCTTCTAGCGCTGCATGCAACCGGCGACAGCAGATCCCAGTCAGACTTTTTATCGCTCTCGCGTGTGCAGGGTCAGCGCAAGCGAGACGCGCACTTTCGATGCCGATGCGGTCAAGCGGTTCGTGGAGCTGACAGGCGACGCGAACACCATACACGTGGATGAGTCAAAAGCGCAGGCTGCCGGTGAGGGACTCTTATTGCGCTGGCGCGCCGGTCGGCGCCAGACGTCGCCATCGTGCTGTGTGTGGTCCATCCCCGCTCCTTCCTCACTCCCCGCCCGCGCAGGCTTCTCCGCAGCCGTGCTCCCCGGCATCCTGATGGCCTCGCTCTTCCCCGCCATCATCGGCTCGCGCTTCCCCGGCACCGTGTACGCCTCCCAGACCCTGCGCTTCCGCGCGCCAGCGCTGGTGAGCACCTGCCCATCCACTCCGTCCTCCCCTTCCTGTCCCCTCCCCCCTCCTCCTCCATCCTCCCCCTCCCCTCTGCCTTCTACGGTACTCAACCCTCTCTTGCGGCACACATTACAACCGCCTTTACCCCCTCTGCTTCATGCCCCCGTCCCAGCTCCCGCCGCCCTCGTCCCCCTAAACCGCAGGTGGGCCAGGCCGTGACGGCCACGGTCACGGTCCAGCGCGTGAGCGGCCGCCGCGTCACGTTCGCGACCTCCGTGGTGGCGGCGGGCAGCGGGCAGGTGCTGGTGGACGGGGAGGCGCTGGCGCTGCTGCCCAGGGAGTAGGCTGGCAGCAGGGGGGGGGAAGAGAAGGGTCGGCGAGCACGGGTACGGGTACTGGTGTGGGCCCCTCAGCACGATGACAGCAGCACGGGTACCTTGTCCTCATGCGAGCGGCAGAGGGGGAAGGAATGGGCAGTACCTGGGGGCTAGGGCTGCGGGCGTGGGGGTAGAAGAACATCAACGAAGCGAAGCGCTTGGTTGTGGTGTGGCGTAGGGCGTTTTCCGCAGACTACGCAGGCGAGGGGACGACCTGTGGGAGGGCTCGTGGGGGTCCTGACCCATGGCTGTCGCCTGAGGCGATCTTCGCTTCCATGATGGAAGCAACAACTGTCCGCTAGCCAGGCGTTGGGAAGCGCGGTACGTGAGGACGGCCCCCATAATCGGCAGAGCCTGCCTAGGGCCACTGCCCCTCCTGTGCTCAACCGCCTCCAACGAAGCTGGCAAGTGGCCGTGCCCGATGTGTGCCCGTGCCCATCCGCTTCAATTGTCACGATAACGACGCCAATAACAGTCCCTCTGAATGTTACAGCCGGCAGCCGCCAGACCCCCAGCGCAGGCGTCCCCAGGCAAGAGTGCACCCCTCCCAGTATCTGCAACCTATGTGGGACGGACGCAGCCTACATCGCAGGGCCCCCTAGCGCCCGCATCGGCCCGTCCCCCGCGCCGAGTTGAAGTGCAGCCTGCTTCAACCAGGTCGGCGCAACCCCACGTCCGCCGTACAATGCCGTAGCGTTAGCACAGTCCCGGCCCTAGATCCCCCTAAAACCCTGCCGCATGCACCGCCCAACCCCGGGGCCGCGCAGGCCTGTCCGGCGACACTGCCGTTTTAACCCGCCCCCATTCCCCAGCCACACACCGCACAGACCGCTCCATGCACGCCGCTCCTCTCTCTCCGGCCGCTCCTCCTCCTCCCGCCCACGCCCACGCCGAAAGCTCCTCCGCCCTTAGGCTCCGCGTCAGCACCCCGCTCCTCGCGGGAGACCGCCGCGGCTTAGGCCGGCGCGACGCCGCGCCATGACACCGTGCTAGCGTTACAAGGGCCATGCTGGTGCTGCCCACAGCCGAAGCCCTTAGCAGCAAGAAGACGACTTGGTGTTGATGGACTTGCCCTCCGTTGGCCGCACGACCGGGCCGCCGGTCTTGGGCGGCACGGGCTGGCTCGCCATCCTGTGGGAGGCACCCGGGGCGGGGTGCGCATGTGAGTCACGGCAGGCCCCGCAGGCCCTCGTTGGGACTTCTCCGCCTGTCAGCACCGCCCAGACTGCGCCTGCTGCTGCTGGGACGCAACCACAGTGCTGGCGAAATCCGCGAACGCGGTGAGGTAGATCCGTGTGGGGCATTAAACATTGGACCTCGCCTGGACGGAGCACGCGCCAGACTCTCCGGCTCTCCGACTGCAACTAGGGGCTCACACCGCCCTGCTGCCGCACACGGTCTGGTGGCTGAGAGCCACACGCGTGCGCCATGCAGACGTCCTCTGTTTCGCCCCCCCGAAGGCCACAGCTCAGGCCGCGTTGCTGCTGCCCGTGCCCTGCTGTCGCCGCCCCACAAGGCGCCACTCCGGCAGCTGTAGCCACGGCCACGGCACGCAGTAGCGCCGCACAGCTGCACCAAGTCAAGCCTTGTGCTCCCACCGCACCGCACGCACCTGTTCTTGATCTCCGCCGCCATCGTCATGAACGCCTGCTCGACGTTGGTGGCGTTCTTCGCCGAGGTTTCGAGGAAGGGAATGCCAATCTCGTCGGCGAAGGCCTGCAGCAGTACGAACAGGGCCGCACGTCAGCCCCAGCCACTGTCCGTCCCGGAGCAGGAGCCTAGGAAGCAGGCGGCAAGTCAATCTGCTCTTGTCAGCAGCATGCGTCTGTGCGTGCCATGATTTAGCATAATATATAGTGCTCAACCGGTGGCCGCAACAGCCCATAGCGCTGCCCCCCCCGCTCGCACCTTGGCCGCCTGGTAGTCCACCACCTTCTTGGACGTCAGGTCGCTCTTGTTGCCCACGAGGAGCTTGTTCACGTTCTCGCTAGCGTACCTGTCAATCTCATTGAGCCACTGCTTCACGTTGTTGAAGCTCTCCTGGTCCGTCACGTCATACACGACCTGCGTGCCAAACCCACCACCCCTCGTCACGCTCGTCCACCCCATTGCCTCAGCCCAACTCCACAGCATCCCCCCTTACTCCCCCAAGCATCCCGCAACGCTTACGATGATGCCGTGCGCGCCGCGGTAGTAGCTGCTGGTAATCGTCCGGAACCGCTCCTGGCCTGCCGTGTCCCACTGCGAGGGGGGACACAGCAGTGAGTGTAACGACCGTACTCCACCTCGTGTGGTCCCGGGAAGGACATGGAAGGCCCCTGCACCAAGGACTTACGATTTGCAGCTTGATCACCTTCCCATCCAGCTCCACCGTGCGAATTTTCTGCACAAAGACGCGACCACCACGCAATTGAAAACCTCTGCTATGCGCCGGGGCAGCAACCCGCAACCCTGCGAAGCGGATAGCTCACGAAGTCTACGCCGATGGTGCTGATATAGCTCTCGGTGTAGGTGTCATCCTGCGAATCACAAGCCGCTGCACGTCGAGCAGGCCCAAGGCAATGGGAGCTAGCGAGGGGGCGGGCCTGCTCACCGCGAACCGCAGCAGCAGGCAAGACTTGCCCACGCCGGAGTCACCAATGAGCAGAAGCTGCGCGCAGCGAGTCCGGCAGAAAGTCAGCAAGGCTGCCCAGGCAAAGCATACGCTGGTGGGACCACGCCCGGCCCCACCTTGAAGAGGTAGTCGCTGGGCGCCAAGCGTTGGAAGGTCGGGAGCAAAGGATCGCGTCAAGGCCTGGTCGAGTCAGGCGTGCCTGCCCGCATAACAATGCAAGGACCTACTACTCGGGGTTCATCTTGGCTACAGCGGGCGTCCACGCGGGCGCCGCGCTCGCCCGGGGCCGACTGCCTGTGCTAGACCCTGCTGGTGCGGGCTGTGGTGCTTGAGCTTCAGCTTCGGCTTATGTAGGTATGGCAAGCAACGCCTATGTGTGCTATGGACTGTAGGTAGACGTTCTGTGGGCTGCAGCGAGCCAGGCCCTTCCCTGAGGGCCTTCCATGGCATCGCTGTCCCGCCTGCACAGCCCTCATCGACTTCTACCGCATTCCCCGAGCTGCCAGCCGCTGGTATGCTGGTACTCTCTTATACATTGCTCGGTCCCGGCCTGCGCGCCCTCGACAGCTGGGTCCCGCAAAACCCTGCGGCATGCTCGGCAGCCCCAACCCCCAGATGTTCGGCAGCCCCAACAGGCATCCCAGCCCAGGCAACCCCTCGCCTCTACCTCTCGCTGTGCGACTCCATGTCTGTGGTAAAGGCCAGGCACCGAGCTTGCGAGCCTTGCCCCGTCGTGGCAGCTGCGGTCTCGGCGTCCGCCTCCCTGTCTGCCTCCGACTGTTCACCTTCTCGCACGTGGACCCCGGAGCAGTGCAACAGCGGAGACACAGTCCCAAGAGCTCAGCCAGCACCCGGTGCAGAAGAAAGTGACACGCGAGCGATGTGACGCTAAGCGGGGACTTGCCCCCAGTCCCCAGTCCCCCAGACGTCCCCAGCGCTGAGCACCAGCCCATCCTGTTACGAGGTACCTCCGGAGCTGTCAGCTGAGCCCAGACTGCCCCAGGTGCAAAGGAAGCACTGCAGCTCCATCATCCTCTTACCTGTGCAACTTTGTCCGGACTGCCTACTAGGCCACTACCGTACAGCACCAGGCAGCTCCTTCTCCGTCCGTTGATGACAGCCCGCGCACCCCTCCATCCTCAACAACGTTGGCGCCCCCCGCCACCAAGCGGAGGTTGTGCCCGCCACTGAGCATCTTACGCCTGAGTGCCGTTGCCTGCAGTCACTTCAAGTGGGCCGCTGCGACTCTTTACTCACAGCGAAAGCCGTTGCTCTGCATCCCCAAGCACCCCCTGCACGTTGCACGCCCTACGCCACAACCAAGCGCTTCGCTTCGTTGATGTCTTCTAACCCCCTGCACGTTGCATTGACCCCCTGAAGTATCTACTGCCCATGAAAGGACTCCTCTTCCCGGTCATCGCCCCTCATGGCCGTCCTGAACTTGCTTCGAATGACCGGGTTACGGCGCCTGCTAGCACCATGCTAGCACCATGCCGTCTCCTCAACCTAGCGCCCCCACAGGCCGGTTGGACCAGGCGCTGGCGCCCAAAGCTCCTCTCAACCGCCTCTCAGGCCACCAAACCTACTACTGCTCCCCCACGACCGGGGCTGGCGGCACTGATCAGGCTCACCATGGCCAGCCCCAGCCCGGTCTGGTCCGGTGTGGTCCGGTCTGGTCCGGTGTGGTCCGGTCTGGTCCGGTGTGGTCCGGTGTGATCCGGTCCGGTCCAGTCTGGTCCGGAGTGGTCCGGTCTGGTCTGGAGTAATCCAGTCTGGTCCGAATGCGCTGTGCCCGTCCGACCGTGCGATGAAGTACCATAGACAGGTCCGTCTCCTCCTCACCACCACCCTGTGGAGGCCTCGATACACGGCTCATCGGTCCAGGTATCGGACCTGCGGGGACGATGGGTGGGAAACCCTAGATGAGCGGGCGAAGAGAGTACTGTACTACTGTGCAACACACTTGGGCTTGGCGAAAGTGGACACGGCGGGTGGCCGCCGCAAGTGTGGGGCATCAGGGAGAGCACCTTGGCAAGAGATGGATAGGTCCAGAACCTTTTTCCGCGCCCCCCCTTTTGCGCCCTCCTTGCAGTCCGCCCACACCCACCACCCACATTTCCCAACCCCCCCGCCTCCCTCACTCCTCGCACCCACCACCTACACCTCCCGCCACCCCTGTCCCCCAAGCCTCCCCACCGTCGGGCCACCCCTGCAGCCCCCCCCCCCCCGCACCCACCATCTGCACCTCCTTGCGCTGCAGCCCGGCCTTCTCGTAGAAGGCCTGGTTGGACTCGGCGCAGTCAAGAATGACCTTGTAGCAGCCGTCGGCGCGGGCCGCCTCGATCAGCGCCTCGACCAGCCTGCAGACGGGGACAAGGGCGGCCGATGCTGACGTACGGTGAGATGTTGAGACTTGCGGAGTGGAGGGTTAACAGACGGCGTGGTGCAGCCGTCGCCCCTGGCCGCATCCGCCAGCCTGCGGGGGGGAAGAAGAAGGCGGGGGCACCGGCGGCACAGGGACGGCGTCGCAGCGGCTGCCGCACTAGGAAGTGGGCAAGCCATCGTGCACGACGTGCTTTAAACACCCCACGCTTCATAGCCTGTGGCCGTACCGCCTCGACCTCGCCCCACTAAACCCCGTCTCCTGCCCCCTCTCCTCCCAGCCCCACGCCACCCACATGAGCCCCAGGCGCTTCCCCCGCATGCCGGGGTGCACCACCACGTCCTCGATGTGTCCCACCTGGGGGGGGAAAGGGGGCGAGGGGGGGGAGGGGGGCGAGGGGAAGGGCGGAGGGAGCAGGGCTGTCTCCAGCGCGCAAGGCATGGCCGCCCACGATGTAAGCCTGGATGCAGTGGGTGGCTGCCGAGCAGCCCACCAGCCAGACACCAGGAAACCCTGTTACGGCGCCACAGAGGTCCAAGGCCCAAGGGATCTGGTGAGGTGCTCATGCCTCATCCACGTTACCACGCCACACTATGCTGCAGCCGCGTGTGAACCCTCATCACCACCATCACGCCCCTTGTTGATGCGGGCCTGACTTGGGCCGGCAATCTCCACACTCCACACCACAGCACACCGCGGCACTACGCCCCGTTGTCTGTAATAAAACCACACCGCGCGCCCTCCGGCAGGCAGGATTTTCTGCCGCGCCTATGCTTTCCGGCCGACACGAGCAGCCGTTAACACCACACCACACCACACCCCACGCCACACCGTGGCCCCACCTTGCTGCAGGTCCCTGGTGTCTAGACAACTGCTATCTAGACGCCACACCGCAACCCACCTTGCTGCAGCCGTGAATGAACTTGAGCTCCACCACCATGCTGGCCGTGGCCACGACGCGGCCCTGGTCTGAAAGGGGATGGGGGGGGGGGGCAGGGGGGGGCAGGGGAGGGAGGAGTTGCAGAGGGCGAGTACAGGGCTGAGGTAGGGTAGTAGTCATAGCTGCACATAGCCACGACGCGGCCCTGATCTGGAAGGGGATGGGGGGGGGGAGGGAGGGGCCACAGGCACGAAGGGCGGTATGTAAGAGGGTGAGGTGGGGCGGTTGGTAGAGCTGGCCGTGGGGATGGCCCTGGGGATGGCCCTGGCCAAGAGCCAGAGCTGGCCCTGGGGATGGCCCTGGCCGTGGGGATGGCCCTGGGGATGGCGCTGGCCTGAAAGGGAGGGGCAGTGGGTAGAGGGGGCACGGCACGGGAGGGAGTGTCGCTGGGGGCACAGGCAAGAAGAGCGAAATGAGAGAGTGGGGTGGGGCAGTGGGTAGAGCTGGCCGTGGCCGGTCTGGAACGTAGGGCAGAGAAGGGCAAGGCGAGGAGAGGGAGAAGGGCAGCGGTAGTGTGGGGTTGAGCCACTGCCGTCGTGGCGGGGATGGCCGGCAAGGGCGAGGTGAGGAGGGCCGGGAAGAAGCACGGCAGCATACCAGAGGCAGCCGTAATGGCGCTGTGGGCAAAGCTTGGGGCCGGGTTGGAGCAGGGACTGAGCGGGGGCGGAGCCTGGGGTTGGGCAGAGGAGCCGGGCCCAGCCGCACCCCACCAGGCCCAGCCGCTGCCCACACGCTTGTGCAGCCAAGTGGGATCAGCTCACCCTCAATCACGACTGTGTGGTATGCGCCGGAGGCATCCCTTCGCCGCATTTGCTCTGCGTCCCAAGGGCGAGAGAGGGGGGCATAGTCGGTGCGGAAGGGGGCGGGAGGGGCGAGCGCGGGGAGGGGCACACGCTTGCGGACGCGTCGCACCTTCAAACACCTCCCGCGATACATCGCCCACGGTGGTCAGGTGCCCAAGGACCTGTAGGAAGCCTGCACACCGCGAGCACGGGTTGAGGCCGTCTCAAGGATTGCGGTCATGCACGTTGGCGCCAAGCGCACAACCCAGCCCAGCGCACCCTTATCAAAGTCGCCAGCCTCCAGCTTGCGCACGGTGTACTCCTGGGCTGCCGCCATGTCGGCCGGTGGCAGGATCAAGGACCTTCCAAACGCTCAACTGCAAGTTGCGAGAGCCTCTCCCCGCATGCACACGTATACTATATACCCGCAATGCGCTATATGTATACCGTGTACCCCACAGGGAAGGGCTTTCCGAGTTATTAGGGTCTTTCGTCGTGACGTCAATTGCCGCACCATGCGCCGCAGATAGGCGCTCAATTAGCCTCGATAGGGCCCAAAATGGCGCCGCAACGTCAATTCGTTCTGGCGCGGGGCCACATGCTCGGCGGCGCTCTGGCACCCAGCTCGCGCAGCGACGGCGACGACGTCGCGCAGCTCAGCTGGTCGTGGAGCCCATCGCCTAGGTCGTCCGCGCTACCCCTGGCGAGCCTCTGCCTCGCGTCCACATCGACCTCCTCCGATGCGCCCGCCCCCGCCCTCGCCCTCGGCTCGGGCTCCGCCCCGCCGGCCCAGGCCCGCTTCCCGCCCCTCGCCTCGGGCGGTCCCCGGCGCCTCCCCGCGGCCCCCGCCAATCGGCACGTGACGGCCGAGCCGGGGGAGCTGGACGAGGAGGGGTGCGTGGCGGTGGAGACGCGGGCGGGGCGCAGGCGGCGCGTGTACATGCACCAGGGCCACAAGCCGGGCTTCGACATCGTGGACGAGCGACAGGTACGGACTCGTACGGCGGGGTACGGGAGGGTACGGCGCGGGTTACGGCAGGGAGCGGGGCTGTGTGCGCCTCGAGGCAGAAGGGGTGTGGGGGCTGGGGGGTAGCAGGGAGGAGCGCCGGGCGGGACTGGAGGGCGGAAGCCGAGGAAACCTCCGTCCTAATGCCCTGACCAACGGCTGTGCTCCACAGCTGAGGACACCCCTCTAGCATTGAAGGAGCACAGCGGGCTGGGGACGGGGATAGGACCGAGACAAACGAGTACCGCGGCCCGGGGGCCCCGGGGGTTCTGCCTTCCGCCCACCCCTCCCCGCCCCTGCGGTGGCCTGTGGGCCGGAGCACCGAACGCTGGTGGAACTCCTCCTCTTCCGCCGCCATAAAAGCGTAGCCAAAGCCGCCAGCCCAGCCCAGCCCAGCCATACACCAACAACAGCCTGCGGGTGCTGTGCCCCGCCTACGCCCCGTCGCCCCTGCTGGGCCGGGCCGGGGCTGCGCCGAGGGAACCGCCGGCGAGCGGGCCCTCACGCCTGGACGCGCCAGGGGCGCAGCCGTGGCCAGCCCGACCCGGACATGGGGGGTGGGGGCGGCCCCACGGGGACCGACCGACGCCGAGCGGGCGCCCACCCGTGGGCTCAGCGGTCGCCAGGGCCCCCAGAGCCTCGGCCGGGTCCCCACGCCGGGTCCTCGATGCAGCCAAAGTCGGGGGTTGCCGTGTGCGGGCGCTCACTCCAGGGCGTCGCTGTCGCCAGCGGGCCGGCAGCCAGCGACCTGGACCTGGGGGGGACCTGGGGGGGTACCTGGGGGGGGACCTGGGGGAACCCGCCTGGGGAGCGGGGCAGGCGGAGCCAGGGCGCGCCCGGCACGACGGGGCCGGGCCCCTGCGCCAGCGAAGTGCGGCAATGCTGGGGTAGTCGGGAGCTCACGTCCCAGCGCAGTGGTCGATGGCCAGCCAGCAGGCAATCAACCTGGGAACCGGGGCTGGGGCAGGAGCCTGGGGGGGCAGGCAGCTGGGGGGTGGCGGGCGGGGCGCGGGGCAAGCTGAGGGCCCTGCTACACGCCGACCGGAACCTGGCGTGCCTGCCTCTCTCAGCTGCCTCTCCCACCCTTCATACCACTCCTCGCCTCTTTCCACCTCCCTCCCTCTCAGCTCGAAGCGCTCCCCCTTCCCCCCTCCCCCATGCCCCTGCCTTGCCTGCCTCTGTCCTCTGGCCATGCCCCTCCTCAATCTCTTTACCCCCCTCCCCTGCAACCCCTTCCCCTCTCCCCCCTCTCAGACCGGGGAGGACAGGCTCATGGCCCTCGTCCACGCCTACCTGCTGCCCAACGGCTTCCCGGACTCGGTGGCGCCGCAGTACGCAGCCTACATGAGTGAGCGGGTGCCGAGGGGGGGGGGCGGGTTTGAGAGGGGGGGTAGGTACGGAAGGTATGAGTCAGTGGATGCTGAGGGTTCTGTGGGTTTTGGACACGGAGACCTGGTGTGTGGCAGGTCTGGTGGAGGGCCGGGGGACGGTAGTAACGGTACGAAATTGCCCCCAACTGCCAACCACCTCAACCGCCAACCCCCAACCACCCCAACCGTCCCTTCCGCAGCCTGGCGCGGCGTGCAATACTTCTTCGGCGGCGCCATCTCTGTGTTCACCACTCAGTCGCTGCTGGGGGCGCTGGGGGTGGCCACGTCAGTGGGCAGCGGCGCGGCGGCGGTGGGTGGTTGGGAGTTGGCGGTTGGGCGGTTAGCGGTTGGGGGGCGCCGGTCAGAGGTTAGGGATTGGGGGTCTTGGGGGAGGCGGCTGGGGGACTGGGGTCGGGGAGGAGGGTCGGGGGCCAGTCGGGGAGAGGGGGCGAGGCAAGAGCGAAGGGGAGGAGGCCCCAGAAAAGGCTGGCGAGCGCGGTGCGGGGCGAGAGGACCGGCGACCGTCCATCTCATTCGCCCCTCCCCCTCCCCTCCCCTCCCCCCCCGTCCCCCCCAAAGGCCGCCATAAACTGGGTGATCAAGGACGGCGCGGGCCGCCTGGGCCGGCTGCTGTTCGCGCGCTGGGGCCGGGAGCTGGACTGCGAGCTCAAGCAGTTCAGGCTGGCGGGTGGGTGGGAGGGGCTGGGGGCGGGGGCCTGACCCGAGTTTGGGTTTCCTGGGGTTTGGGGATTGGGTTCTGGAAGAGGTTTGAAGGGGAATCGCTGGGGGCAAGTTCTGGACTGCGAGCTCAAGGAGTTCAGGCTGGCGGGTGGGTGGGAGGGGCTGGGGGCGGGGGCCTGACCCGAGTTTGGGTTTCCTGGGGTTTGGGGATTGGGTTCTGGAAGAGGTTTGAAGGGGAATCGCTGGGGGCAAGTTCTGGACTGCGAGCTCAAGGAGTTCAGGCTGGCGGGTGGGGCCGGGGGGGTGGGGAAGGAGTGGACTTGAGGGAGGGGGGCAGCAAGGGCTGGGGTTGGGCATAGAGGGAGAGGAACGGGGTTTGGGGGGCCGGGCTTGGCAGCCGGGTTCGGATGGGGCGATGCTAGGGCCGTCGGGAAGATCCAGTGCATGTGAAACGGTCCACGTTTTTTTCTCTTTCCTACACGGTCCACTTCCCTGGCCCCTCCCCCACCCGTGCCTGCCCCCGCCTTGCCTCTCCCCCACCCAGGCGACCTGCTCATGGAGGCGGGTGCCGCCCTGGAGCTGTCCACCATCTACGCCCCCGCCGCCTTCCTGCCCCTCGCCTGCACCGCCAACCTGGCCAAGAACCTGGCGGCGGTGGGTGGGCTGCCGGGAGGAGGCAAACCCTAAACCGTAAAACCCTAACCCTAAGAGCTGCCCTAGCTACTAGTGGTGCTAGCGGTGCTAGCGGAGGAAGCCGTGCAAGCGTGGAAGGCCGGGCTAGGCGGTTCTAGCGGTGGGCTGCATACATGGTCACAGCTGGGCGCACAGACGCGCGGGCATGATAGGGGAGGAGTGGCCACGTCCGCCCACCCCCCACAACCCCCCACAGCCCAGACCACATCGCTCATAGGCTTAGCGAAAGTCGACGTGACGCGGCCGATGCCGTCTACCCACCTGCCGCAGGTGGCCGCCTCCGCCACGCGCGCGCCCATCTACCGCACCTTTGCGCTCTCCAACAACATGGCAGACATTACGGCCAAGGTGCGGGAGTGTGGTGGTGTCCGGAGTCCGGTGCTGTCCGGAGCGGGTGTGTCCGGTGTGTCCGGAGTCCGGAGTAGGGTGTATCCCGAGTCCGGTTGGTTGAGATCGTCAGGGGAGGAGAGGGCAGCTTGGGGCGCTCTCCAGCAACATGATGACAGGTGTGCGGTCAAGGTCCGGTCAGGACACTGTCGGGAGGAACACGGCGTGTGATCTGGAGCGCTTATGTGTCTGACGCAACTGGTGCCCTTGCTCGTCCGCTCGTCCGCTCGTCCCAACGGTCGCAGGGCGAGTCCGTTGCCAACCTGGCCGACATCGTGGGCACGTTCGCCGGCATCCTGCTCTCGCGCACCAGGCTGCCGCGCATGCCGGCATTCTGCCTGCTGTCGGCGGGTGAGAGATGGGGTGGGGGTGGGGGGTAGGCAAGGGGTTGGGGGTGGGGTAGGACTCCAAGCTAGCCTGAGGGGAGGGAGGGGCGGAGGGAGCGGGCGGGAGGGAGAGCGCGCCCGCCCTTCTGCCTGCTGTCGGCGGATGGTGGGCTGGGGGCGAAAGAGGCAAGCACCCACACCTCCGCCCCTCTCCCCCCTCTTCGGTACCCCCAGGCTACCTGATCTCATCCCGCAAGGAGGTGGATGCCGTGGAGCTGCCGTACATGAATCGCGCCCGACTGGCCTACTCGGCCCGGCGCTACCTGGCGGACGGGGCGGTGCCGGGGGTGCCCGAGGCCAACCACAACGAGCCCCTGCTGCCCTGGGGGCGGTACAACCAGGTACGGCGGTACGGCAGTACGGCAGGCCATGTGTGCGGTACATATCGTACGCGTCTTGCGGTTCGGGCCTGGGCCTCCGCTCCACTCGGCCTCCCGTAGCGTCGCCTGGCCCTGGGTGCAGTCATGGACTGTGGGGCCAACCTGCCACCACCTAGCTAGGGTTCCAGTCAAGATCTTGATCCACCAACCCCCCTCTTCCTCCCCCCTCTTCCCCCCGTCCTGTCAGGCCCGCCTGGTCCTGGGCGCCAGTGTGGAGTGCGCCTGCGCGGGCCCGGGGGAGCTGGCGAGGGCGTTGGCGCTGTTCCCGGGGAAGCCGTACATGGTGACGTACAGGTGCGGGCTGGGCAGTACACACGTGGTGATGGCGCACTTGAAGGGGTCTGGAGAAGGGGAAGGGAGCCCTGGCGAGGTACGAGTGGGGTTTGGCGGATTGGGCTCTCCCCCCATCTCGCTTCCCTTGCCTCCCTTTACCCCCACCCCAGGCCCGACACCCGCAAGTGCTACGTGTTGCTGAGGGAGGGGGCCACCAACCTGGACTGTCTCAAGGTGGGGGGGGATAGGGCGAAGGTGAAAGGGGAGGGGTGAAGGGGAGGGGGGGGAGGCAACTAACCTGGACTGCCTCAAGGTGAGTGGTGGCGGTATGGGTTTGGTGCGAAGGGACGAATGGGACGGGGTGCATGGGTAGGGGGAGGAAGTGCTCGCCGCCTCAGGGAGGTCTCCTCAATCCTCCTCCCCCCCCCTACCCCGCAGGGCTCCTTCTTCGGCCACGTGTTCCTCAAGGTCCTGGATGGGGAGCCCATCGACGCATCCCGCCTGCCCCTGCCGGACCGCCTGCGCGATTCCATACCGGGCTGCTCCCCCTCATCCTCCCCCTCATCCTCTTCATCCCCATCTTCCGCATCACCAGCCTCGTCCTCCGACTCCGCCGCCGCCTCCCCGCCGGAGTCCGCCTCCAAGAGGAAAGCCGGACGCGGCACGGCCAAACCCGCCCCCGCGCCCGCGCCCGGGTCCGCAGGATCCGCGGGATCCCGATCGACGCATCTGGATCCAGATCTGGATCCAGATCGGGGGGCGGAGCGTTGGCACTCGGCGCTGGCGCGCACGCAGGCGGTGGTCGAGGCGCTGTACCCCGACTTTTTGGCACAAGCGGAGCGGCAGGGCTGGAAGCTGCAGCAGACCATGCTCAATCCCCGGGAGAATCGCCTGGTTCACGTGGCCTCGACGCCGCTGCTGGGGTTGTGAGCAGCAACGGGGGGGATTGGAGGGGCCTGGCGGGGGCTGGGGGGTGGCGGGTGGAGGATGGCGGGTTGGCTGGGGTGGGGTGGGGGCGAGTGGGAGCGTGGGGGTGGTGGTTGGAGGGAGACTCGGCACGTCCAGGTGCACGTGCAGGGTAGCCCGCTCCGGGCGGGGCTGCTCCCGCCCCCGCCCTCGAGGGCCGCGCCAGGGCGCCCCCATCCTAGGCGCACGCGGCTGCACCCGTCGCCCCCGCATGGAGGCCGCACGCGGAGGGGACCGAACGGCCGCCCATCATGGGCGGCCGCCGAGTGCAGCGAGGCGAGGACTGGGCTGACTCCAGGGCTGGGCCCCCCGGGGCTGGGCCGGGGCAGGGCTGGGCCGCCCGTAACCTGAGCCGCCCTGGAGGATGAGTGCCCGAGGAAGGGCGGCTCGAGAGGGCTGCCTCCCCCTTGGGGTGCGGTCCCAGGGGCCGTGTGGCGAGAGCCGAGCGGCGCGAGGCGCGCGCGAGGGGGCCCTGGGCCTCCCCTGAAGGATGAGCGCCCCCGAGGCAGGAGCGCCGCAAGGGCCGTGGGGCTGTGAGGCACCCCGCCCACAACCGGAGCTGGGACCGGGACCGGAGCTGGGACCCGAGCAGGGATTGGGACCCGAGCTGAGACCGGAGCTGGGACTGGGGCTGGGACCGCGGTCGGTGATGTTCTTGCAGGAGCGGGAGCAGCGGCTGCGTGGTGAGGGGAGGGCTGGACGAGGGGGAGCGGGTGCGACCCGAGCGTGGGCCGAGACGACGCGGGCGCTGTGACACCAGTGCGAGCGAGCGCGGTTGTGGGGTGGGGTCTTCGGCCCCTGCGTAATCGAGCGTCGGGGGGTGGGGGCTATGGGCGTGACTGGCTGCGCGCGGCTTGAGCGCGGTATGCAGTATGCCTTGCTGGCGGAACTGACAGTTGAGATAACGGGTGGTGTTGTGGTGGAAAGCGCACAGGTCTGGGTGCACTGAGACGGAAGCGGGCGGCATGCAGGATGGCTGGGGCAGGCACAGGGTGCAAGGGCGCAACACGGGAGGAGGGGCTGACGGTAGTGAAGAGAGCACGACGCCGGAGCAGGCCCATGCAGGGCTTCACGGCCTAGTCAGGGCTCAGGGGGCCGCACCCAGGTGCTTGATTGCACTGTTTGCGCATACGCATGTTCGGCATGTAAAGCTGGCACACCGAATGCTGGGTCAGAAGGCGGTGGGCAAGGTGCGTGCAGCTGTCGCACTGCCGAACACTCATCTAGCCTGGCTATGGGAGGGCATGGGGGCTTTGCGAGAACAACGTGGCAAGAAGCCGCATCGTATCGGGCATGGGGGGCCGTGCGTGTTGCGCCGGATAGTTTGTGGGTGCGGTCCTTTGAGTTCGCCAGGAGGAAACGGCGGTGCGCCTGACCCACATGGCTGTACCTATGCCTGACTGCATACCCGGCCATGGCTTGCCCTCCCTGGGCCCAGGAGCGGTCGATGAGGGCCCGGATCTAGGCGTGCCGTCAGCAAGGGTTCTGGGCACTGGGGCTCTGAGCTCGAGGGCCCAGAGGGGCTCTTCCCAGAGTAACGGCGCCTGGGACGACCGACACGACTCACCGTTGCTGGCACTTGTGAGGCCGGGTGTGCAGGGGATTGTGGCTGTGTCCATGGTTGCTGGGAGAAGGCTCCGGCCGACGCGAGCGGGAGCGGGCGCAGTGCACGGTGGGCAGCAGGTGCACCCGGTGGGCACGAGGTGCTCGTCGCGGCCGTGCGACCGCTATAATGGAGTGCAATGCTCACGATGTATTGGTCTCGTGACAAGCCAGCCCGCGAGCGCGGCCGTGCGCAAAAAGCAAAAAGCCCCGTACGCTCGAGGGGACTTCCCGCAAGAGCTCGCCTTGCACATCCAGTCAGGACAGTAGGGTAGGCGCTCCCACAGTGTAGAGCCCCCTTGCTCTACCAGCTCCTCACCTGTTTGCAAAGCGTTACGTTCAGCGGACCGACAGCCCTTCCACCGGTTCCGCGCTTGCGCGCGGTTGCAGTAGTGTGCCATGGCATCCCTAAAGGACGAGGAGCAGGCTGCGCCTAGCGGAGGGTACGCACTTGCTGATCGTCGCGCGAAGAACTGATGGACGCAGCAGGGGCCTCGACGACCTTATCTCCTGGCGCTGCAGGCACCCTGGAGCCAAGCTGTTTCTAGGGGGTCTCTCTTGGGACACGACGGAAGGTGCGGGGGGTCCCTCGTCCGAGCGGTGTTGCGAGCCCCGATTCCCCTGGCTGATTGCTCCTGTTGCGTCCCCGCAGAGAAACTCAAGGAGTACTTCTCCAAGTACGGGGAGGTCCAGGATGTGGTAGGTCGTTTACGGGCTGCAGCGTGAGTGTTGGCCGCTGACTCGGCCCTGATGGTCGGGTCATTCTCGCCTGTGCCAGGTGGTTATGAGGGACCGCCACACTCGGAGGCCCCGTGGATTCGGGTTCATCACCTTCGCGGACCCCGCGGCAGCACAAGCGGCGTGCGCTGAGCCCCACACCATCGACTCTCGCCAGGTGAGCGGCGATGGCCATACGTGCGGTCCCCTGGCTTGCCCTGGTCTCGTAACGCCTCGCCGGCCGCAGATTGACGCCAAGCCATCGGTACCTGCCGGAGAGGGTGGACAGCAGCCCCGCAGCAAGAAGATATTCGTAGGCGGGCTTGCGCCCGAGACCGACGATGGTGCGATTGGTGCTCGCGGGCTCTGGGCTGCTCGCAAGACCCTCATTAACGCCCACCTTTTCATAATTGCAGCGCAACTCAAAGCGTACTTCGAGCAGTATGGCGTCGTCGTTGAGGCCCTCGTCATGGTCGACCACAACAGCGGGCGCTCGCGAGGCTTCGGGTGCGTCGAACCGCGCCCATCGCTCGAGCACGTTCGGGGCTGTCAAATGCGCGGTCTCTGGGGCTAGAAAGACCCAGGACGGGCTGTGTGGACAGGTTTTGCGCTGTCACTCTTTTAGTGCGCGGCCAAGCTCGACAGCTGCACAAAGCGGCGGGCGGCGCTCCCCTGGCGCGCTTGCTGGGAACCGACTGCGATGTTTGATGGCAAAACGCAACAACGAGTGCCATGCAGCCAGGCGCCAAGCCCGGATCGCAGGGCGGGATCTAAGCCCCGTCGCCGCCCGTTGCTGCACTTCAGGTTCGTGACGTTTGGCGAGGAGACGTCCGTGGAGAAGGTTTTCGCCGCCGGGCAGATGCACGAGCTGGGCGGCAAGCAGGTGGAGGTCAAGAGCGCCACCCCGAAGGGCTCGGGGCCGCAGTCGGGGGGCCGCGGCGGCGGCCGCGGCGCGCCGGTGCCGGGCTACGGCTACGGCGCGGCCGGCGGCCGCGGCGGCCGGGGGGGCTACGGCTATGGCTACCAGGGGTACGGCGCAGGTGAGATGCAGGGCTACGCCAACGGTGAGCAATGGCGGACCGCACGAGCGGGGGGGGCGGGCCGGGGGGGTGAGCACGGGTGCGGTCGGGGGGCGGGGCCACATAGTCCTTGGGTTTCCGGGATCTGGGTCAGGGCGCCGCGCCCAGGAAACGGCAATCAAACAACATGAGCATGTTAACCTGTTAGAATTCTTGCTGCCTGCATGATTGCTGTCGAATTGTTAGCTGCATGGTCCTGTGCAAACCACACTAGCGAACGCACGGCCGCAGGACGCTAGCTTGCCCTCGTCTGTGTTGCCACTCGCCAGCAGGCATTCCCCACGCGCGTGCTTCGTTGTGCTGACCTGCCATGCGCTTGCTGCTTTTGCCGTGCAGGGTACGGCGCCTTCCCGGGGTACCCCGGCTACGGCCAGTACCAGCCCGGTGAGCCTAAACCCGGGGGGCGCGTGCTGTATGTGGCCCGTGTCGCATGTTCTGCCAGGTGTCTGGCTGCTTAGGCAATGGCAACGGATTCCGGTAGCCTTGTAGATACTTGCGGCTGGGGAGATCCGTGCTTGCTGTGTGTGGGTTTGCAAATGGCGGCTGATGAGTGTGTGCGTGTGGTGATTTTGCAGGCATGATGATGGGCTACGGAGGCTACGGCGGGATGATGGGCTACGGTGGCGCTTACGGGCAGGGCGCTTATGGCTACGGCTACGGCTACGGGCAGCAGCCGTACGCCGGCCAGGGGTGAGTAGTGCTGCATCTGCGCGCTACTATGTGCATGGCCTCGAAGATTTACCCTTGTTATTGCATGTACCGGCTGCGCCTGCTGTTGTGTTCAGCCCTGCGTCTAACTTGCACACGCTGCCCGCCTGCTGCAGGACCAGCGGTGGTCGGGGCGGGGCCGGCGGGAGCGAGGCGCAGTACTGAGCGCACGTCGCAGCCGCGGCGGCGGCCGCGGGCCTGTGACGCCCGTCGGAACGCCGCCGCGCTGAGTCGTGCACTGCGGCGGAGGCTCCTTGCCCCAGCATTCAAGGACGCAGGGTCAATCCAGTGGGATACGGCCGCTGGCTAGCGCTTTGACTGGCATTTGGACCTAGCAGGCTACGCAGGATGGCCTGAAGACCCGCCGTGCGCCGTGGCACGGCGGCGAGGGCCGACCAGGGCTGAGGGACGGACTGTCGCCAGAACTTCGCCGGATCGGGTGCCCCGCACCGAACGCGTCTTGGTGCCGCCATCTGCGGACGACCGGCCAAGGGCGCAGGCGCAAAATCAAAAGAGACACCGCAGCAGGCGGGTCGAGAGCTTTCGGGGGCTGTCTACTAGAGACGAGGAGAGGCGTAGCAGCAGGAGGCGGAGGAGGCAGACGGCGGAACCGGAGGGAGGTAGAGCGGAGGGCAGGGCGGGTTGGCGTTAGGCGTAGGACGACGGCGAAGAGGAGGCCTCTAATCGTCGCATACATTCTTTCGGGCATCGCCCCTCACGCGGCCTTGGCGACCTGCCGCACCCGGGTGCGGCGGGGTTGCATAAACGCGGGTGGCGACCGCAGCCCCAGGGCCCCTCATCCCGGGACCCGGGCGGCCGCGCTCCCACCCATCGCCCGCCTGCGGCTGGCGTGCGTCGACCTCGGTGCTGTACGACAGGCCGAGGGCGTACAGCAGGGCGTTTCCCATTGTGGTATACCAGAGGCAGGCGGGCGTCGCAGAGGCGTCGGACCGGGCCGGAGGGCAGCGGGCGGCGGAGGGCCGCTGTGGGCGGGCTCCGTGTGCCCGGCTTTGTCAAGCTTGACCTCGGTCTGTCCGTTTTGGAGATGTTCGTCGTCGTGTATGCGTGTGTGTGTCTCTGCATTGCCTGTTGCGGCGTTGGGCGGGGACGCTTGGGCGGGAGAGCGGTCCGCTCTCTCGCGAGGCGCGAGCGGAGGCCCGGGTTGGGGTCCGGCAGGGCGGGGTTGGCAGGCGCGGCATGGAAGCAGGGGGCGTGAGAGCGGGGTTTGGTGGGGTCATAAGAGAGAGTTCAACGCATTTTAGGAGCTTGGGCGGTTATCCCCGTGCCCAGTTTGCGGGTTGGCGGAGGTTGGACGGGCCGGGTCAGGACACGGGTACCCTATGAGAGATGAGCCGGGAGCAGCCTTGTGTGGCGGTGGGCGCCGGGGGCCTCTTCAGGGGCCAACCTCGCGAGGCCGCATCCCCGCCTTGGCGCAGGGTTTGGCGTGGGGCTTGCTCCACCCATGGAGAGATTATGAGAGTGAGAGAGAAACAAGAACCGTTGAGGTGGGGGCCCCTAGGAGGTGCTGGTGCGCGGAGGGGTGCGGCAGGGCGGGCACGGGTCAGGAGGGCAGCGCAGGTGGCGGGCGGCGGCTCTGCCGCCAGCTCTGGACTGTTAAGCATGGCTCCTGCTCTCGGCCCTACCTGCGCCTGTATAGCCAGCAGGGAGTGAAGCGCACGGTGCCGCTCTCCAATGCGCGATGGCCCCCACTCCCGCCTAATCGCTCACCGAGCCCCCGGAACCATTCGCTCACTCCTGCTGCACTCGGCGGCCAGCCCCTAGCCCCCTAGGGCCCCAGGCTGGCCCTTCGCCCTTGGCCTCCAGCCCGCTTGGACGTGCCCCGTGACCTAGCCCCCCAGGAAGGTCTCATGGCCAAGACAAGGAGATGTGGTTGCGCCCGCCTGGTGTACCATAGTCAGAGATTAGGTGGCTGAACGGCTCAGCTGGCTGAAGTGGTGCTGTGATGTGCAGAGAGCTTGGCCTCGGCGGGAGAAGGCCCTTGCGTGCCTCTGTAGCGGGCGTCCTGTGACGGCGAGGATGGAGCGGTCTGTTTGGGCCGGGTGGGGCCGCAGCGCGGGGGAACTCCGGCATTGCGCAGCGGGTGTTGCATTTCCTGGACTACCTCGCTGGTGTGCACACACACAACAGTAATCGCTGCTTCACACACAACAGACAGCATTCCGGCATCCTCCTGATCAGACACAGCCCCCGTGCGTCAGGCGGGGGCGTAGCCTAGCTGAAATGGAGCTCCCCAACATTATGACGCTGCAGGGCAAGGTCAGCGTAAGCCACGGGCCAGCGGCGGTGGTCTCTTGCTGCGTAGGAAACACACGGAAGACGGTCTTTCTCTCGCTGGACGGTCGCTGCTTCGGTCTGTTCGGTCCGCAAGTTCGTCTGCTGGACTGGCCATCGGATGGGGGCGCTGTGTTTGAGGTGAGGTTGAGGCGTGAGCGAGGCTTTGTAGCGAGGCCTGAGCGGCCGGAGCTAACGAAGTGTCGGGGCCTCAACATCTCGCTTTGGTTTGGTCTACATAGACGCCCTTGGAAGCCGCGACGTTCGACCCGTTCTCCGTGTCCGTGTTCGCGGTAGCTGGCAGCTCAGTTTGTCGGCTGTCGGGTGGCCAGCCGTGGACAGCCGTCGCGGACCTTCGGGAGGTGCTGCCAGACATCGCTCGGGAGAAGAACCCGTCGTACATCTGCACGGACGGCAAAGGCAAGGCTGTTGAGGGAGGGCGGGGGCCTGGGATGCAGAAGCCAGCGGCTGGGTTGAAGCCAGCGGGGCAGGGCACGGGGGAGAACATGGTGGCTGCACCCGTGCCCCGGGCGTGATCCGCTCCGCACCCTTACTCTTGCCCACAAGGTTCACTGTACGTGCGCGCGGGAGCCGACGGTGACCGCATCGCGTGGCTCCAGCTGCCGTCGGCCTGGCGAGCGGGCTCGGACTGGGAGCACGTGCCCATCGGCGGCGCGCACGCGCAGCATGCCGTACACATCACGACGCTGCAGTACATCGCACCCGGCCAGGTGTGCGGCCTGGCCTACCACCCCACCGACGGGCCGAACGGCTCCCTCATTCTAGCCGTGGACAGCCGCCTCTACCGCCTGCCTCTTGACCAAGACGGCGGCCAGACGGCCGCGCCGGTGCCCCTGGCGGGTAACGACACCCTGGACATGGTGGATGGCCTGGGCGAGGGCGCAAGCTTCGAGTCCATTGCTGGGATTACGGTGGACGGCGAAGGGGCGGTGCTCGTGGCGGACCTGCACGACGAAGCCGACGACCGGGACGACCCCTTCGTCGTGGCGGAGGGGGCGGTGCGGCCCAGCCGCAGCGTGGTGCGCCGCGTGCGGCTGCACAACGGCAAGGTTGAGACGCTGGGTAAGTTTTGGCCTTTGGGGATGGGGCGTGGGCTGCGGTGCGGTACCCATAGCTGGGCCCGTAAACCCCAATGCGCTGTGCACGCACCTGGCCGCCCAGTGGGTGGTCTGCACCCGACGGCCGCGCCTAGCGGCAGCGCCGTGCCTCCACTTCTTGGCCTGACCTCTGCATCCACCCATGCTGAATCTATTGCCTCCCTCCCTCTCGTTCGCCCGCCCGCCCGCCTGCCCGCCCGCCCTCCGCCAGGCTTCGTGGACGGCCTCTACCGCAGCCCCGTGGTTCTACCGCAGGGCCACGTGACGCTGTGCGGCTGCGACAGCGACTGGGTCCGCGTGCTGGGCCTGGGCCTGGAGCCGCCGCCGCTCGCCCCGCCCGAGCCCGAGCCCGCAGCGCCCGCCCCCGCCGGCCCGCCGCCCCGCTCCCTGCAGTCCGACATGCGGGCGCTACTACTGCACCCCGGCAGTAGCGCCGACCTGCTCCTGGAGGTGGCCGGCGAGCGCTTCCCCGTGCACCGCTCTATCCTGGCCGCTCGCTGCGACTTCTTCCGGGCCCTGCAGGAGGCCGGCCTGTCCGACGGCAGTGCGGCCAAGCTGAGCTTTCCGGACGCCGACCCGTCGGCGTTCAAGCTGGTGCTCGAGTGGATTTACACTGGCGAGGCGGCCATCCCGGCCGCGCTGGCGTGCGGCGTGGCGGAGCTGGCGGACCGGTATGTCCTGCCCGAGCTCTTCGCCTGCGCCGGCGACACGGTCCTGGAGGAGCTGACGCCCGGGACGGTCGTCGCTGCGCTGCTGTGGGCGGAGCGGCTGGGCCGCGGCGGCCTGCGGGCGTGGGGCGAGCCGAGCCTCATGGAGCGGCTGCGGGCGTGGTTCCTGGAGCACTGGCGGGAGGTGCCCTGGTCCGGGTTTGTGGCGCTGCGCGAGAGCCCGGCGCTGGTTGAGGACTTGGTCCGCGACGCGGTGCGGATGCAGCGCTCCGCCAAGAGGCAGCGCACGTGCGGCCTGGGACCCTGGCGCTGACGGCCAGGGTCAGCTGTTAGACACACACACACGTGTGGGGTCCCATCTCTGCCGCACCCATGAGATCTCGGCTTACACGAGCGAGCCGCCCCTAACACACGACAGGCGTGGGGCTGGGCAGCGATACACGGCGGGCGTTGGGGTGGGTGGGGAGGCGTGAGCACGTGCGCGCCGTTGCGGTTGGCTCCGGGTTCCAGGGGTATCGGGATCTAGCAGAGAGCATCGTCGGTGAGCGTGGGAGAGGGTTGGAGCGGAGGATGGGCGGAGCGCTGCGTTGCAGGCGGGCATGGCCTTCCAGTACAAATGCGTGAGAGACCTGAAGCAGGGGTGTCTATAGTTGTGCATGAGAGAGTTTGACCCTGAAGCAGGCGGGTCTGTACATGAGAAGAAAAGGCATTGGAAGCAAGGGAGTGGGCAGGCGGGCTGGCTGTTCATATGCTGTTCGTCCAAATTAGGATGCTCGGAGCAAGAGAAGACAACCGCATTGAAGATATTTATGATGGTATTGTGTAAACACGGACTGGCTGTCCAGGGGAATTGTGTAGCTAGCGAGGGCATTCCTGGCTGAGTGATCACGGACCTTGCCGCAAGGCATAAAAGGAAGCATTGTTCGATTGTGAGACTTGTGATAGCCTACGTGAGCCACCTTTGATGGCGGAGCCGTTGAGGCTGCGAGGCATATATCGGAGCCGGACGTGGTGCGAGGGTCACCACGTCACCTGGCTGTTACCGTGAACCTTGTAAACTCCTTCCTCCTCCCTTTTCCCCCTCGAGTCCGCACTTTCTGCATCCTCAACGCAAGCGTGCCTGCCACGCCAGCCTGCCTCCTGTGCGTGCCTCAATCCCAGTCCATGCACCCCGTGCCGCCCGGCCCCCATCCCGCAGCACCGCGCAGCCAGCCTCCCTCCCTCATGGCGCCGGCCGGACGCCCGCTTCTGGCCCAGCATGGCCCAGCAACGGCTTCCTGCCTCGCTCTGCAACAAGACTACATACTGCCACAAGCCATGTCACAAACAACTTTCCATGCCCTTCCAGACGACGAGCAAAGCCGAGCGCCAGCGGCGGGTGCGGAGCACCTGTCCAGACAGGCTCCCCGAGGGCCCCTCCCCGGTTCCAGTCTCGTTGCTGGGAAGGCGCCTCTCGGCCGTCTCGGTCCCGCCTCGGCTTCGACTCAGGTACCCGTGTCTACGCCTGGGCCTCTGCCCGAGCCTCTGACTGTGCCCGTGCTTTAGAACCGGTCCTTGGCCACCCGGATGGCCGGGTCCGTTGGGCGCAGGAAGGGTTGGTGTCCTTCTCCTCGCCCAGCGTGCTGGGGACCGTGGGCTCGCCCTGGGGGGAAAGGGGGGGGGGGGTAAAGCGCCGTTCGAGCACCGGAGGTCATAGTGGAGCAGGCTCCCGGCGTGAGCCGCCGTGTGGGCAAGGAGCAGGCGGCACCTGACGTCACGGTCAAGAATGTGTGCACATTATCAGGCGTGGGATGACGAGGATTGAGCGTGTCAGGTGCGAGGTGTATGCCCGACATGGCTGGTCGGCCCCCTGCCGTACGTGTGGCTCTCCATTTGAGGAGCGAGAGCAGCGTTGTCCGCTGTCTCTCGCCTTGACCAGGACCGCTTAGCCACTGACCTATTTACTGGAGCATGTTACCTGAACGCGCGGGCCTGACGCCATACAGCGCTCTCCGGCGGCTCAGGGCTCAAGCAGCCTAGATAGACGCCCGAGCAACCCTGGGGGAGGAAGGGGGGAGAGAGTGGGCCCTACGTCTGCACCGCCGCGATCCGTTCGTACAGCGTTTGCGAGACCCAGGAGGAGCTCAGCAACGGCCTGCCCGCCTACCTGGCCCCCTCCACCCCCGAGCAGCGGTCGGAAAGCTCCCGCAAGGTTGGCCGCCACCATCCCCCAGCAGCAGTCCGACAGGGCCAGCAAGGGCTACAAGACCATGGTGGCAAAAGGCACCGGCCTGGCAGGAGCTCAGCAGAAGCGGTGCCTGCGCATGCGCCTGTGCGCCGTGTGCGCGAAGTGCAAGGACTGGGCCTACCAAACTAAGTCCCGGGCCAAGAAGGCTGCGGCCAAGGCTGCGGCCAAGGCTGCGGCTACGGCTGGGGTGTGAAGAGCTGTGAGGGGAGGTGTGAGGAGCAGCATCACCGTACAGACCTGAAGGTGACGGCTGATGGGGTGCAGGGGTGCAGGAGTGGGGCTGCGGGCGGTTCAGGCGCTGATTCGCAGCGCGGGACGGGAGGCGGTGAGGCGGGGCAGCAGCACGGCAGCGGGACATGGGGGTGCGCGGAGTTCTAGGGCAGCCAAAGGTTGAGGAGGCCTGGGCTCTGCTTAATCATTGGTTGAGAGAAGGCGCTGGACCTCAGGCCCCCTTTGTGACAGTGCTTGCCGGCGGGGCTGGCACTGTGAGGTATGTAAGCGGGTAGGGCGAGGCATGGTCTGCGCAGGGGCACCAGCGGGTGCCGGCTTGGGAGTTGTCGGCTTGCGTGCGGCAGTTGTGCGCGCCTCGGCCGCGGACGGGTGACCGCAGGGCTTGCGTGCGTGCGCAGATGATACTGTAAAAGGAGCATGTCACGCTCGGCCAAGTCGGTCAACGCGCAAGGCGCGCCCGCTCGCTGGGGTTCGTTTGAAGTCGACGCGGTTTGCCGGCAGCAGTCAGGGTCAGACCTGCCCTGCTGGCCCTGCAACTCAATCAGGCACTGCCAGACACTGTTATTAGGCACTGACATCGTCTGAATGGCCTTGTCTGCTCAAATGCAAGTTGGTTTTGCTCTTCCGAGGTGGCTCTCCTTGACTGTCGCCCGCATGCAAAAGGACATTCTCCAGGCCCAGCAGATGCAGAACCACCTCTACATGTCCACTTTCCGCTCACGCTCCCTAATAGTCCTCCTCAGCAATATAATGGAGGGCACGCTACCTGCGAACTTCTATGACAGCACTACATGCCGGCTTACTGAAGAAGAGCTGGGTATGGGGACGCTCCTGCGGCCTGAACCCGCACCGCGGTGACACGCAGATGGTGCGGCGGAAACCGGCAGCTTGCGCAGCACGCACGCGCCGCTGCTGCAGCACGCTCGCGCGCTGAGGTCCCTCGACAACGTAGAGACGCTCTCCAGCGCCGTGCTCCTGGACGTCCACAAGACGCTTATGTGGGGGCTTGAGGGCCTGACCCATGGTTTCCGATGTCAGCACCCCGCGTTCTCCGGCACCGGGTACATCTACCCAGAGCCGGACGTCATCCCTAACGGCGTGGATATGATTCTGCAGACCTTTTATGACAACCTGAAGCGCGTCCACGCCCAGGAGCTCGACAGCAACGTAGCGGCCGCAACTCTGTTCTACGACATGATTACGCTGCACCCCTTCGAGAACGGCAATGGACGCCTGTGCTGGCTGCTGGTCGCGTTTGCTCTGCAAGCAGTGGGGGAGCCGTTTGCTCTCGGCATGACCAACGGCCACTCCAAGTCTCGACAGCAGTACCTGAAGGTTCTTCGATGGGCAGACCGGCATGGGGGAGACGTGACGCGCCTGGCAGCCTTCATCCTCGAATGCCGCCACTCGGCGTGGGGGAACTTCCCCCGGAACGTTCGCTTTGCATCCTGAGGTGAGCTGAGCAGCAAAACCACGGGCGCTAGTAACTGGTAGTAACCAAGGTTGGCGGAGGTTGCAGCCACGCTCAATGTCAACGCACTCTCCGGCTGTTCACCTTGCTTACGGCCCTCCGCAGTCCAGCGCGCCATCCTTCCTCACCTCCCACCTCCCAGCCCTGCACCGCCTCCCAGTTCCCGCATCTGCCTTCCGCTTGGCTGCCGCTGACGTGGTCTTTGCCCCTGTCTCCTTCCGCGCGTCCTACAGCCAGCATCCTACAGCATCCTTCGTCCTGCCCGCCTAGTCCCTGGCGGGCCCGCTGTCAGGTCGGGAGCTTGAGCCTTGGACCCTGCGGAAGGGCGACAGGCAGCGTCCCAGCCAGGCTTGCGGGGATGCTGGCGGATGATAGATGGCAGGGCAGGGAGGGGGCTGTCGAGGCGGGGGTGGGGCACGGCGGCCCTGGCGTGCAGGGTTAGGGCGGCCATCCAGCGACGGACGTGTCACACGGCAGCCCGTGCCGGGCTCCTCCGGGCACCTCAGGCTGGTCGATTCGTCGTGGCGCTCGAGCGGGTGTGCTGCAGGAAGCCGGCCTGTCGGACTGCAGCGCCGGGGTGCTGAGCCTTCCGGACGCCGATCCGTCGGCGTTCAAGCTGGTGCTCGAGTGGATCTACGCCGGCGAGGCGGCCATGGGCCATACCGGCCGCGCTGGCGTGCGGCGAGGCGGAGCTGGCGGACCGGTACGTCCTGACCGAGCTCTTCGCCTGCGCCGGCGACACGGTCCTGGAGGAGCTGACGCCCGGGACCGTCGTCGCTGCGCTGCTGTGGGCGGAGGAGCGGCTGGGCCGCGGCGGCCTGCGGGCGTGGGGCGAGCCGAGCCTCATGGAGCGGCTGCGGGCGTGGTTCCTGGAGCACTGGCGGGAGGTGCCCTGGTCCGGGTTCGTCGCCCTGCGCGAGAGCCCGGCGCTGGTTGAGGACCTTGTCCGCGACGCGGTGCGGATGCAGCGCTCCGCCAAGAGGCAGCGCACGTGCGGCCTGGGACCCTGGCGCTGACGGCCAGGGGTCAGCTGTTAGACACACACACACGTGTGGGGTCCCATCTCTGCCGCGCGCGCCCATGTTCTCAGCCCCTGCCACACGACAGGCGTGAGGCTGGGGAGCGACACGCTGCGGGCGTCGGGGTGGGCGGGGTGGCGTGGTGGCCATGGTGGCGCGCCATGGTGGTGGGCTCGGGGTTCCGAGGTGTAAGACGGGTGCCCGTATCCAGCAGGGCACTGTCGGTGAGCGTGGCAGCGGGTTAGAGCAGAGGATGGGCGGAGCGTTGCGTTGCGAGAAGCCACGGCCTGCCAATCAGAAACGGGTGGGACAAGTGGGTGGGAGCTTTACCTGGGGCAGGCGGGTCTGTACATGGGCGGGCGGGCGGGCGGGGCAGGCGTGCAGGCGCGGATGGCATGGTGTTAAGGGTGCAGTGCAGACGGTATCCACTCCGTTTCGGTTTCCTACGTTCCCGAGGTTTCCTACGTTCCCGGGTAGCTGTCCCCATGCGTGTACGGCACATTGCGTTGTGTCCTTGGGCGGCATTCTCGCCTGTTTCATTTAGCTACGTCGGTGCTGTCTCCGTGGCTCGTTTGGCTACGTAGGCCTAGTGAGAGCCTAGGGGTTAGCGCCACAGCGCGTACCCTACCCTTCTAGCGAGGACAGAAGTTGCTGCTTGCAGGTGTCTGGCTGGAGCGTTTGCTGGCGTGCTGGACTTGGTGTTGGTTGTGGCGGTAAGGGCAATGTAGGAAACGCACCAAGGACAAATTGTTGGCAGTGTGTTTATACATGGGCCAGGGGTTTTGGTTGTAGAGCGAGCGCATTCCTGGCTGAGAGATCATGGCCTAGCGGCAAGCCTGATTGATGGAAGCATTGTTCGAGAGGTGGTAGCCTGCGTGAGGCACCTCAAGCGGCTTCAAACCCCTCGTGAGGTGACAGAGTGGCGGAGCCAGCGTTGCTATCTTCCCTGGGCCGAAGTGCGGGAGGTCCCGCACTCGGACCTCGGGTCCAAGCCCAAGAGTGCGAAAGCGGGCCGCACTTCGTGGCCCTTGGCGGCCCAAAACGTGCGACCGCACTTGGCAAGCGCTTGCCGCCCAGAAGTGCGGGAGAGTGCGGTGGAGTGTAGCGGAGGGCGCGGCGTTCTGGAGGCCTGTTTCAAGCGGATGAGTCTGCCTGGCTCTCGCCCTAGTGCATGAGCTGATGTAGGCGGGCAACTGGGGGTCTTGAATTCCAGCAGCAACCCCGTAGTGTATGCTGCAAGTGCATGTGATGCGGGCTGGACGGTGGGGGTGGGAAGGGGACTGCCTGCCCGGCTGGCCGCGCCCGTTCGGTGGGCCCCCCAGGGGTTGAGGGGCCCCCGCACCTGAGCCGCCAGAAGGCTCAAAAATGTGCCGGCGCGGGCCGCACTCGCAACCAAACTTTGCTACAAAAGTGCGGGAGCTTCCGCACATGAGGCTCTTTCCGTCACCGAAAGTGCGGGATGGCCTCACTCCCCCGCACTTCCGCACTAAGATAGCAACACTGGGCGGAGCTGGTGAGATAGGTGTGGCAGGATGCGGAGCGGGGGCCGGGGGCGGGACGAGTCGGGCCTGGCTGTTACCGTACGTGTGCAGTCCGTCTGCCCCCCTCGAGCCCCACCCAGTAATGGACACTCTGCTGGCTGTGCACGCGCGCCAGCCGCCCAGTCAGCACAGGCATGCCTCCTGTGCGTGCCTCCAGCCCACGCCATCCACGCCTCCCGTGTCGTCCCATGCATCAACCTCGGCCCTGACACCCACACGATGCCCCCCATGAGCCCCACGCTGAGCATGCATGGAATGATCGCCCCCGCCAACCTTCCACGCCCCACCAGACGGCGGCTAGCAGAACCTGGCGCCGGGTGTGGAGCACGTGCCAAGACGAAGGCCTTGACCCTACCCTGTCCAACTGCCAGCGCCGCCCCGCCGCGGCCAACATCCAACCGCAGGGCGGGCACCCTCCGCCTCTCGCCCCGCGCCCAACAATAAACTATCACCTGCACGAGGCCTTTGTCGCTGGGAAAGCTCCTCCAGGGTCCTTCCGCGGCTCCAACCCCATGTCCCCGCCTGGGCCTCTGCTGGACCTCTGCTGGGCCTCCATTGGGCCTGTGCCCGAGCCACTAATTGAGCCTGCCGGAGCCTCCTCCTGGAATTGCTCCCGTCAGAACCGGTCCTTGGCCGCCCGGATGGCGCCAAACACGCGCCAATCCTGCGGAGGGGTGGGTGGGAGCAAGGAACGAATCAGCATCCTTTAGTAAGCTAGCGCCAGCAGTGCCGGCCCTCACTCACGTGCGCGATCGTGGCTCTCCCCTGGCACTGGCCCCCATGTCCTTTCTGTCCCACACCCCGTGCGCGGCCGCGGCTTTCCCCTGGCACTTGCCCACCCTACATGTTCTAGCACGCACTCCAAACTCGTCGGCCGCTCCCACGCAACGAACACACGCTGGTCGCCAGGCCTTCCACCCTCCGGATAGGTGCTGCAACCTTGCCCCAAGCTCGCATCAGCCTGTGTAACATCTCTCTCGCCTGGCCCCGTCGATTGCTGCACCCTCCCCAATTCTTGCAAGCCCCCAGGAATGAACCCCCCAAGACGGGTTCCCGCCACCCACCTCGGCCGCTGCATCAAAGCCCAGCTGCTTGCGGATGGCCGGGTCCGTGGGGCGCAGGAAGGGGTTGGTGGCCTTCTCCTCGCCCAGCGTGCTGGGGACCGTGGGCTCGCCCTGGGGGGAAGGGGAGGAAAAGGAGCAGGATAAATGGCGGGATTCAAGCACACGACTTCGAGCATACTGTCGAAGCGGTGTGCACCCATGCCAAAAGCAAGGTTCACCCAGAGTGGAGGCGTCGCGCATACCATTGCAAAGCAGTGGGGGTGCAGGGGGCAGGGGACCAGGCAGGGCACCATCGCGGTCCGGCGGCGTGCTCATCCGCCGCCGAGGCACCGACGTCGCGTGCTCGTCCCTGGCTCTGCTTCATTCTTGCTGGTGCCTCTGCCTCACGAGATTTGGGGCAGCGGTGCTCGCCCCTGCCTCACCCGCTTGCGCGCGTCGTCGATCTGGCGCTTCCGCTCTGCCAGCGCCGCGTTGTGGGGGTCCACCTGCACGGGTGAGGGGTGGCGGGGTGGGGTGGGAGAGCAAGAACACTTGAGCGATGTCCCCGCACTCCGGGACCCCACAAGGGAACGCCACAAGGGCCCAGTGCCTTGTCATCCTCGGTACAACCCCTGCTGGATGGCCCCAAACCCTCCGGAACCGCGCTGAAACCCCCAGTAACCACGCCGAAACCCCCAGTAACCGCGCCGAAACCCACCGTAACCGCGAACTTGGCGTTGCTCTGCGTGTACTCGTGCGCGCAGTAAACCCGAGTGGCGTCCGGCAGCGGCAGCAGCTTGGAGAGCGAGGCCCACATGGTTGGGGGGTCGCCCTCGAACAGCCGCCCGCAGCCCAGCGCAAACAGCGTGTCGCCTGCGCAGCGTGAAGTGGGGATTTGCTGATGTGATGAGATCATAAGAAGTATAAATATCGTAAGGATGCGGGTGGGGCGTACGGCGGGGGGTGACGTGGCCTGTGATGGCGTTGGGGGCCAGAGTGGCGTGCTGTGGTCCGCAGCGAGCATCGCACGGTGCGTGGTGGCTACGCCCGCCGAGCGCAGGCATGCATGGTCGCATGCTGCCGCATCTGGCATATGCAAGTCCGCGATTTGGGCCACTCATGGCCTGGACGGTCCTCAGCACCTCATCATTCCCCCCATCCACACCCACCCACCCACCCGGGAACAGCGCCTCCGCCGCGGGCGCCCAGTAGGCGATGTGGCCCCGCGTGTGCCCCGGCGTGTCGTACACCCGCAGCTCCACGGAGCCCAGCGCCCATGTGTCGCCGTCGCCCACCTGCGCCAGAACGGGTCAGTGGATCTGGATCTGGATCTGGATCACATCCCGGGGCCTCTAAAACTGGACAAGGGGTGCTGCGCCAAGTGTTCCCCCATCGTCCATGCGCCCAGGGCGGGTGGGTACAAAGGGGCGGGCCTGGGCTAGCATCTGGACATGGATATGGATCCCGGAGACTGGACGAGCATAGCCCGAACCCGGGACACTCCTTAGGCTCCTGAGCCTCCTGCTCCCTCCACGCGCCCGCGCCCCAGGCCTCCAATGACTTACGACCCCCCTCCGTCCCTCCCATGCCCATCAACACCCAGGCCCATCCAGGCCCACACCAGGCCCCCGCCAGGCCCCCGCCAGGCCCAGGCCCCTTCAGCTCCCACCTGCACTTGGATGCCGGGGATGCGGTCCTTGTCCGCCCGCGGCCCCACCACCGTCAGCCCCGGGAAGCGGCGCATGAGGGCCGTGTTGGCTCCCACGTGGTCCGAGTGGTGGTGCGTGTTGAGCACGGCATTGAGTGTCCAACCCCTGAGGTCAGGGGCGGAGTGGTGATGGCGGGTCGGGGGGAGGGAGGAACGTGACAATTGGAGGACGGGTGAAGGTGGGTGGGATCCTTCCTGCCCCAAGCCGGTCCCAGAAAGCACACCACCACATCCCCATTGCCCCGCTGGCGCCAACCAAGCCAATGCAGGCCCGGCCTCGCCACCAGGCCCAGCCAGGCCCGCCCAGGGGCCCGCCTGGGCCCCACCGCTGCGCCAGCGCCGCCACCACGGGCTCCTCCTCCGCGGGGTCCACCACCCCCGTGGTGCCGCTGGCGGGGTCGTGCAGGAGCCAGATGTAGTTGTCCGACAGCGCCGGGACGCGGACCACCTGTCACAAAGCGGTTAGGAAGGAAAGGGCAGGGTGGCGAATGCGGTGGGAAGGGAGTGCGGGTCAGGTAGGTCCTGGAGGCACGTGGACGCGAAAGGGGTGGGGCGGACGTGTGGTCCTAGGGTCTAGGTGTTGGAGCGTGGAGGGCAGTGCGCACCTCTAGGGGCGAGCCCGCGGGGCTGGCGGTGGAGGCCATCCGCGCGGCAGCGGCTGCGGAGACGGAGCGGGGGCTGAAGAAGGACAGGCCCGAGCCCATGCACAGGGGGCTGCGGGGAGGGGTTGAGGTGTGGGGGGCGGGCGGGGTTGCGGGTGGTGCACAGAAGGGCACGCGGGTAGCAGGTTGAGCTGGCCGAGCAGGGCCAAAGTTCCAGGCCAAACCATAGAGTTGCAGCGGCCTAACACGACTAATCGTACGTGCAAAGCTCCACCAATTGGCTTGGACCCGGAAAAAGCCGCGAGCGCAAACGCAAATGCCACCAGCCTCACCCGTTCCTCGCGATGGGCCTGCCGCGCGGTTTGCACCACGACAAGCCAAGAGGAGCGCCTGCGATCAAAGTCAAACGCGACTTGGTCAATCGCCTCGCGACGATGGTCGTCTGGATGCATCCTCACCACGGAGCATCAGCAGCGCGGGTCCGCGGTCCGGTGTGTGTACAGCAGGATGAGCAGCGGATACGTGGTGAGCACGAGTAGAGTGAGTGGGGAGGCCATTAGGAATGACGCGTTACAGGGTTGCGGCCAGCGGGCAGACGAGCTGCCGGCCCCGCATAAGGGGGAGAGAGTCAACTTCCCCCGACCCCAGGCGTTCCCTAAGGGATCGTCCACTTCCGAGTCGCCACCTACTCCAACCAAGCCAAAGAATTGAGACACCCGGCCCACGCGGGACGCGGGGAAAGAATCAGCAGGCCGAAGCCAAGTCCAGGGCCGAAGCCCTGCCATGTCCACACCCGCACCACCGAAGCCAAGCTCCAAAGTGCAATCACCGCCAGACCGACCACCTACTCGCAGCACAGGACCGGGGGGGGCGCACAGCCAGGCGCAAACCCCCACGAGAAGCGGGCAGCCGAAGCTCCCGAAAGAGACCACGGGGGAAGACCCCCGAGAAAGGCGGGCCGGGGCGAGCACAGCGCCCACAGCCAAAAGTCGGGCCCAAAGGCCAAGTCGAGCAGACCGCTCTCCTCGCGTCATTCCTAGGCAGCCCCGGGAAGCGGGGAGGCTCCAGCGAGCGCCGAACATTCGCGGCCGACCATCGCACCACGCCAGAAGCACCACCGGACACGCGGCCTGCGCAGGAGTCCACGAGAAGATCCTCCAGAGCAAGTCCGCCAGACGGCCGACGCGAGGTCCTCGGCTCCCCCCACGCGATTCCAGAAGGCGGCGCGCCGCTCCAAGCCAGCGCAGGCGGCGCTGCCCAGCGCGAGCTGTGCGCCCTTTCACAGTCGACGCGGGCCCGCATGGCCATAACGACTCCGGAGCGCGCCCGGGGCACGGCGCCGACCGATGTCCAGAAGATTCTCCAGCAGGCGCTCCACTCGCTCCCGCCGCCCAGACCGCGCGGCGAAGGTGCCTCAGTCGTGCGAAATAGCCAGCCACGAAGCCGGCGAGCGAAGAAGAATGGCCCCGCACAAGGGCCGACAAAAATTGGGCAACACAGCTCGCGCTGGGGCACAGAGGCCCCAGCAGCGGAGCCTAGGGCTAAGCTATGTGTTGCCATTAGGCCATTAGGCCGGGGCGAGTCGCGGGGCAAGCACGCGGCGTGTGGGTTTCATGGCCCCCCGCCCCTCCCTCCCTCGACGCGCCGTTGCCCCCCGTCAGGAGCTCTATCCGTCGCCCCTTCCGCAACTGCAACTACCCACGGGCAGATGGCTCGTGCCATTGAGGCAGGCGAGGCGGGAGGCAGGTGGCACGCAGGAGTGCCGCTGCAAGCCGCAAGGGGGCCGACTTCCGCCGGCGCCGGCTCAGAACTCGAGACGCTTCCCGCGCTTTCTCCCCAACCTTGCGCCACCCCGCCCTGCGCCTGATCGCTATATACGCCTAGCTCCTATGCGTTTTCGGGCCCGGAGGCCGCGCAATGCGCTTGGCGTGGGCCGATGACGAGACGCCGGCTCCCGCGATCCGCACCTCCCGCGCTTTGCGGCGCCTCTGCCCTCGCCTCCGCTCCGCCCTCGACGGGTTGCCACTTGCAGTAGCTCGTTCACAAGCCTAGAGAGATCTATCTCGACGCCAGTGTGCAGCGTCGTCTGCTGCAACGAAGGCGCATTCCCGGGCGGCGCGCAGCGCGCTGCCTGATCTGGACGCTCGCTCGCACTGCTGCTTGCCAAACCGACACCGCTCCTGCGCTAGCCGTGTGTTCAGCACTCAGAGGAGGCATCCGGCGCTGGGCGCGCTCCCCAGCCTCGCTCGCTGGCACGCGTCGCGCGGAGGCACGTGGGCACCACCTGCCTCGGCCCCGGCGTTTGCCCGCGGCCACGCCGGCCTCCCTCGCCAGCCCCCACCTCCCTCGCCACCACCACCCTGCCGCCACGCCCCCCCTTCCCCCCGTGACGACGCCACCAGCTCAGCAACGAACCGCGGATTCGGCAGCTGCCCTGCAACCGCCGAGCCCGCATCCTCCGCATCCTCCGGGTCCTGGAGGCAACGGCCGTGTCACGCACGGCCTCCGACCGGAGTGCCACGCTACCCCTCCGTGACGACGCCACCTGCTCAGCAATAAACCTCGGGATCCGCAGCTGCCCGGCTCGCCTGAGCCCTGAGGGCCGGGTCCTGGCGCAGCAACCGAGAGATTGGCGCGGCCGCCGAGCTCTGAGGGCCGCAGCAGTCCATGGGCCGCAGCAAGGGCGCCGGGGGCGCGGGCCAGGCGGGCCCCGGCCGCCCCCGCGCCACGCCCGAGTCCCGCAAGCAGTACGCCAAGACCTCCATCTCCTTCTCCCTGGCGGAGTTGCGCTGCCTCAACCGCCTCATGCGCACGCCCTGGTGGCGAGCGGGTGGGTGGGTGGCGGGGGGCGGGGTGGAGGGGGAAACGACCGTGTGTGTATGGGCGGCGGGCCGTGGGCCGTGTGTGTCCTCAACCGCTCCATGCGCACTCCCTAATATGCCCGGGTCTCCAGCTTGCCGGGTAGCGGAAACGGGCGAGGCAGCATGGAGGAATTTTCGCATGTGTCCTGCCGCCCACGCTTCCCCCTTTGCCGGCTTTCCTGCCTGCAGCCATGCGCGCCGCCAACTGCTGCCGCTGCCTGCGCAAGGAGCCGCGCTGCCAGCTGATGCACCACGTGTTCAGATTCATGGCCTCAGGTGGGGGCCACGTGGGGGCGGGGGCCAAGGCGGGCCAGTTGGGAGGTAGGGTGTAAAATGGGGCTTCGTTCGGTCGAACCTCCCTCCTCTTTACTGCAGACGACACTCGTATTCCCGCACTCCCACAACAAGCCCGTTCGTCCTGCCTCGCCGGGCCCTCCCCCATTCAGGATACCTCGAGTCCTTCTTGGTGGCATTACGTAATGAGCTGCTGCAGATCGCCCTGCTGGTGGAGGTGGAGGCGCAGCAGGCGGAGCAGCAGGCGCAGCACGCACAGCACGGGCAGCACGCACATCACGGGCATACGCAGCACGCTCAGGCGCAGGCGCAGCAGGGGCAGCAGGGGCAGCAGGGGCACGGGCACGCGCAGCAGGGGTATCAGGGGCAGGCGCAGGGCGGCTGTGGGGACGCGGGGGCGGGCCCCAGCGAGCCGCGCCCGGGGCCGGAGCTCACCCGCTGGCAGCTGGCGGAGCGGCTGAGGGAGGCGGCAGGTGGGCGGGGTGGCGTGCAGTGAGGGCAGAGACGGGACGGGGAGGGCCACGTACCGAGGTGCCTGAGATTGTTATGGGGGCCAATCAGGGCGATAGAGATGCAGAGTCGTGTGTATCTACAAGGATTTCTATACGCTGCCCCTTAGCCAGCCCGGCCCGACGACCACCACCGCGTTACTCATCCCGTCTCAAGAACGCTGCTCCTCCCCTGTTCGTTGTTGTGGGCTCCCTACCATTCCTGCCGCCCCAGGCCGGCTGCCCCCCGAGGTGCTCCCCCCCGATCCCTCCGATGACGCCGACCCTGCGGCCATGAAGGCGGCGGCCCGGGCGGCCGCCAGTGCTGGGGGGGCGGCGGGAGGTGGGCGGGGAGGGCAGCGGGGCGGGTGTGGGGTGGGCGGGTGGGTGGGTGGGCGGCAGCAGGGCGAGCAGGGAGCGAGGCGAAGAGGCTTGCAGCGCTGCATCAAACCCTCAGTCACCTATGCGTGACGCCGCGTTCCCTCGTGCACTGCCCTCCCCCATTCCATTTTCCCAACCCAGCGCTGGCGGCCGCCGGCTCCGCTGCCCTCGGCTCCACCGCCACCTACACCAGCATCGCCGAGGCAGCGGCGGCGGCGGCGGCGGCGGCGGCGGCAGGGTCGGCGGCGGCGGGGCAGGACCCGCTGCTGCGGCTGCACGCGGCGCCGCCGCCCAAGCTGCCCGCGCTGCCGTCACTGCAGGCGCTGCAGGAGGCGGGCGCCAGCGGTACGGACGCGGTACGGCAGGTGTACGTCAAGACGCAGGTACGTCTGCTGTACCGCTCCGAGATGACAGTGGTAGCGGGTGCAGTCGCTAGGCAATGGTGGTGGATGATAGGGTGTGACTCATCTGTGCTGCAGGAGGATCAGCACCAGCCGTACGGCGGCGAGTGGTGCAGCGAAGACGAGGAGCCGTACGATCTGCATGACTACTGTACGGAGTACGCGGAGCTGCTGAGTCAGCAGATGCAGATCGACGGCGGCGCCGGCGGATCGGATCGCCAGTCAGCTGCTGCTGCTGCGGCGGCGGCGGCTGCCGCAGCGGCTGCTGCAGCGGCGGCAGAGGTGGCTGGAAAGCACCCGACGACGACGGCGTTGGGCGCGCTACCATCGGTATTGCCGCCGCCACCCCCACCGCCGCCGCCGCTTCATTACGGCGGGGGCCCATCACTGGGCTGGGCGCAGGCGGCACAGCCGCCGCCGCTGTTCCGCGCCGCCACCGCGCGGCCGCCGCCGCCGTCAGCCCTGCCGCCGCCGCCGCGGCCTGCCAGCGAGCCCAGCACCGCCGAGGCCGCCAGCGGCGGCGGCAACGGCGGCGGCACGCCGACGGCGGCCGCCGCGGCGGCGGCGGCGATGATGGGTCTGTCGCCGCCACAGCCGCCGCCAACCGCTCCGCCGCCGCTGCCGGCTCGCGTGATGACTCCCTGCATCACCACGGAGATTCCGGTGGCGGTGCCGGTCGCGTGGCCACGGCAACCGCTAACCGTTGAGGGCGAGTCCGGGCCCAGCCCGGGCCCAAGCTCGGCCAACCGATCCGGGCCCAGCCACGGGCCCACGGCGCCCGGGCCCGGCTCCGCCGCGCACCCCTGGGGCTCCCAGGCCGGGGCCTGGGGGCAGGCACAGGGGCTGCAACCCTCACCCCAACCCCAACCCCAACCCCAACCCCAACATCAACCACAGTCACAAGCTCAACATCTTCCGAAGCAGCAGCACCAGCCTCGGTACCCGCCGCCACTGCCGCCGCCAGCGGCTGCGCCGACGGCGCTTCCGCTGGCGCGCGGTGGCGACGTCAGTGGCGGCGACTGCGGCGGCGGCGGCGGCGGCGGAGGTGGTGAAGGCGGCAGCGGCGGTGGCCAGATGGAGTTGGGGACAGACGAGGAGGAGGGCGGGGACGAGACGTCGCCGCCGGCGGCGGCGCTCGCGCTGGTGCCCCTGCCGCCGCAGCCACTACGGCCGCCGCCAACCATGGGCTCGCCGCCGCCGCCGATGCTGTACGGCGAGGCTGGAGTACCGGACGTGCCGTACGCCGGCTACCCGCCGCCGCCGCCCCACTACGGGCATCAGTACCGCCACTATCCCCACCTCCACCGGCAGTACCCGCCGTACCCCGTACAGCCGCAGTACCACACCCCCTACGCCCACCACCACCACCCCTACCGGTGAGGGCCTGGCAGGGTCTAAAGTCCTTGCTCCCCACCAGTCCTTGCTCCCTACTAGTCCTTGCTCCCTTCGACGGCCCGTCGTCACGTTCGTAGAGCCCGCGCACACCTTTTGCGGATCGCTCACCTCCCTACCGGTTCTTGCTCCCTTCCGTCCCTCATCCTGTGCTCAGAGCGTTCTGCCAACTGTATACCTCACCTCCACCCTCGCAGGCACCAGCCGTACGGCTCACCTCCGTACGGCGTCGGCTGGGATTACCGCTACCAGGCGCGCTCGTCCGTCGTACAGGAGCCGCCGGCGCAGCTGCCGGCGCCGCCGTTCTGCCCTATCGCCACGCCCATCGCTACGCCCCTGCTGCCGCCGCCGCCAGCTCCGATGAATGCCCACGGAAGCGGTGGCGGCGGCGGCGGCTATCACAGTGCCGGCGACGGCGGCGGCTATCACAGCGGCGGCGGTGGCGGCGGTGGTGGTGGGCCAGCGGCGGCGCAGGGGCTACCGGCGGCGGCTGCGGCGGCGGCAGCACCCCACGGGGGCTGGGGGCCATGGCTGGCCGGCGGCGCCGCCGGCGGGGCGGCGGCGGCGGGCTGCGGGTACGGCAGCGGGGCAGCGGCGGCCGGCGAGGGCGACGGCGGCGTGGCAGGCGCAGGCGGGGGTGCAGGCGGGGGTGCAGGGGGGCATGGCGGGGGCGGCAGCGGCAGCTCTGCCAGCGCGGGGGCCCACATGGGCTGAGCCGCGGCTGGTGCGGCTCGGGTGAAGGCGCAGATGCTCGGGAGAAGATCACCGTCAGGAGCGAGTTGACATCGGGCTGATCGGAGCTAGTGCAACAATGGCTAGCTGGGCAGTGCGCCTCGGGTCGGGCCAGGGGCCGGGGGCCGGGCAGGCCGGTCCCAGCCGTCGAGGCCTCCCTACCTGGCTCGAGCGTTTGAAGCGGGAGGGCGCTGCATGGGGCACTGGAGGGAGGAGCTGCGGTAAGACTGATGCATGCGGGGCCGTGAGGAGGTGACAGGTGGGGCTGGTATGCTTGAGGCGAGGTGCATACAGCCGGATGGGGAGTGTAGAAAGCGAGGAGATGTGGCTCAGGATGAAGGCCGGCGGGGGCCGCGGACACGGGATAGCATGCGGGCGTGCGGGTAGCAGGTCGAGCCAGCCTGTGAGACACATGACGCTTTTGGCCACTTTCGGGGCCTACCTTTGGCACCTGCTCCGGCATTCTTGCAGCTTTGGCTTACGTACGTTTGGGCAAGGGTCCTCCAAGGGCCGCTCCATTAGGAGGACCCCCTTTGGCATTAATGGACCATGTCGGGCTGAGACTTCTCATCGCCCTTGACATTGGGGTGTTGGTGGACGATTGGGACTCGTTATTGTACCCCCTACAGACGTGCATGTCCCAACGCAAGCGTGCGGCCGGACGCCCGAGGGCACCTTCCTTCGGTGCATGGGGTATGTTTTGCGTGGGATGTGGGGTTGATGATGGCAGGCTAGGGGCAGGCGGTATCCCTTAGTGCTCCTTTTGCTATGTCCGCGCTGTACTGCACTCCTTTCGAAGAGAGGGTAGTGCGGGGCGGGGCGCCCTTTGGTGCAGACCCACCGAGTGCTGTACGGCCACACAGCTGTTGACGTCGGCATGCGGTCTCGGGGCCTTGGTCGTTTTCTTGTTGTCCTTTGCGTTGACACTTGCCTAAATACAAGATTGTTATCGACGCTGCTTGCTAGTTCTCTTGAGAGTGGTGGACGCGGATTGAGTTGGAGATAGGAAAGCTCGTGAAGCCGAAAGGCTCGACATATCTTGCCTGTAGACGCTGAGTTGTGCCAGGGTCAGATCAGCGGAAATGGTGAGCGGACGACGCTGCACGGCGCTGTCGGCGAGTTGGCGCCTGAATCGCTCTCGGCTTTGCAGGATGCGGAGCAGCAGCGACTGGCAGCCATGATGGCACAGCAAGGCGGGGGTGGCAAGGTAGGTTCGTGCGTCTCGGCGTGGGCTGTCCCGCGAGGATTCTCTTGCGCCGGGCGTTCCGACTGAGGCCACCACCGCAACCGCACAGGGCGCCCCCACCCAAGAAGAGATTGAGGCTCAGGAGGAGCAGAAGCGGTGAGGCAGGTTGGCGGGGACCTGGTCGCCCCCTCGGCGAGCGCAATTGTGGCAGCTCAGGGCTCTCTCGCGTCGCTGGACTTGGGGCAACACCTTTGAGGGGTTTGCGCTGATCACGGAGTCGCGGAATTGCGCCTGCCCCCCGTCGTCTCGACACCGTCGCAGCCCTCCCCCGCCCCCGCCTTCACCAACCCCCCTGTTGCACCGCACCACCGCCACAGGGCTGCCGAGGAGCAGCGCCACACCATGCTCGCTGCCTGCATGACTAACGACGCGCGCGAGCGATGTGAGGGGACAGGGGAAGGTGGCGCGCTCGGGGCCACGCTTCAGGGCTAAGCGAGGCGCTTGCGGGCCCACCCCGCCTTATGGTGCCGCCTAGACCTGCTGCTGCCTTCCCCTCAGCCCTGCTTCGCACCACATGCCGCCCCCCCTCCCACACCCACTGCTCCTCTCTCCTCATTCACACCTCCTCCCTATCTGCCTCCCCCCTTACTCCCTCCCACCAGTGGCCCGCATCGCCATTGTCAAGCCCGACAAGGCCCGGGGGGTGGAGAACATGATCCTCGCGGCGGCGCAGCGGGGGGCGCTGCAGGCCAAGGTGGGAGGGTGGAGGGGTAGGGGGGTGCGTGGGAGGGTAGGACGTTGGCGGCACCCCAAGGTGGGGGGTGACTCTGAAGGCGAAGGTGGGGGCGCTGGGGCGTTGGGTAGGGTTGGGAAAGGGCGTGTTGGGTGGGAGGGTGACCGCGAAGGCTGGACTCGCGGCATGTGATGGCAGGCGGGCGGGCAGACATGGCAGGCGGTCCTGCACCCTAATCCACTGCGTGCTCGCCCTTCTGACCTCACGCCCTGCCCCAACGCGCCTAACCTACCTCCCTGACCTGCTGTTGGAGGCCTGCTTGATTTGGAGGTATGCACTGCCTCCCCCGACCTGTGCCTCCCCGTCCCCTGCGTTCAACCTCATCCCAACCCCATACTCTTCCCCCCTCGCTCCCCTTCACCTGCCCCTCCTCGCCTCCTCCAAATCAACCCCTCTCCTTCTCCCCCCTCCGTTCGCGTAAGGAACGCATCCCACAATGCACGCCGGCACGCACGCACGCCAGCCCAGCAAGCTTGCCTACATACTGCACTGAGAGTGCTCTAGAGTTAGGTCTAGCCGCTCTAGCCTACGCCACTCGTCAGAGCAGCCGACGCCATCGCCAGTGGAGCCCGCCGGACCTTTCGCTCTGGACCTCGGTGCGCATCGGGCTCGCTGGCTGCCGCTCTATCTCTTCCTCCGCTCTCCAATGCTCCGAAAATCTCCCCCCTCCCCCCCCAGGTCACGGAGGAGCGTCTTAAGGAGCTTCTGGAGCAGATCAATGAGCGGGAGGGTGGGTGGGGGTGGGGAAGGGGGTGGGTGGGCGGGGGCGGGAGGAGGGGGAGGGAGGGTGGGTGGGGGAGGGGGCGGATGGGGTGTGGGGGTTGAGGAGCGGCAGGGGCGCGAAAGGTTGGCTGGGAGGTTGGGTAGGGTGGGGTGGGGAGTATGGGTGGGAGGGTGCTGGGGTGGTAGGGCAGAGGTTGGGATGCGAGCCGAGCATGAACCGCTCGGGCTGTGATGCGCATGGGCATGCGCAAGACACTGCGGCAATCGCGGGGGGGACGGCCGGGTGGTTGGCCCAAAGCGCGGTTCGGGGTCGGTGCGATAGGCGGTTGGGTGAGGGCCGGGGTGCGTGGGTTCGTTGTGGCCGGGGTGGGATCAAGGGACGGCGGGAGGGGCGAGCGACGGAACGGGCGCCAGGGACGCTTAGGTGGCTCGCCAGGTTCGCCGGTGATCATGCCAAGCGGAGTTGGGCCCAGTCAAGGGCGGTTTCGTCCCCTGCCTCATCTGCCTCGCCCGGCAGGCCTCCCCCTCGCCAGGATAGATAGGGAGGAGGGATAGATAGGGAGGGTCTGAGGGGTGGCGGGGTGATCCCGGCTTCTTATCCCACCTCCGGGGCGTTTGTCTGTGGACTCACCCCCGCCCTCCTTCGTTACCCCCTTCCCCTCCCCCCACCGAAGGCGCCTCGAAGCCCAAGATCACGATACAGCGCCGCCGGCCCAACCTGTTTGATGACGACGACTGAGCGGGGAGGCGGCGGAGCAGTGGGCCCGGGGTGGGCCTGGCATGGAGCGGCGGGGCCCGGGTGGGCCTGCCCGCCAGGCAAGGCCTGCGTGGGAACGCGTGGGTCGGGTGTGCTCGTGGAGGGCCTGGACGGCAGCGCGCAACGTGCAAGGATAGATGGGGGGCCTTCGGGGACCTTCGGCGATGGATAAGTAACCCTTTGGGGACCTGGGGTCACAGGGTGAGCCGGGCAGTCAGTGCTGCATGTACCGGTATGGGGGTTCTCGCCAACAGCGGCAGATTTGATCCTGGAGCCTGGAATAAGAAGGCGGCGGGGAATTGAGGCCCTGACCGAGGAGCAAACGCGGCATCTACGGAGGAGCTCGAGTTTGGAATCTCGAAGGTGTGGCGGAGGCGGAGGGGGGCTTGCGTGTTCGTGTTTGGCAAGCGGGGGCGGAGAGAGGTGGGGGCGCCGGACCGTTGCTGTGTAAGGCACGCGAAGGCGATCTGGGTCTTGGCAGTCTCGGAGCGGCCGACGCAAGTCCCAGCTGCTGATCCCGCAACAGCGCGGCGCCATTCCCCTTTGCCTTCCCAGCATCTGGCCGCATTCCCAGCATCTGACCGCAGCATCTGACCCCAATCGCTCCCGGGCGTCCAGCCTTTTGCTACTTGCTCAGATCATAACAGCTTGTTTCGCAGAGAAGGCCCTTGCCGAGGAAGGCCACGGCCCAGGAGCGCACGTCTTGGGCCTCGCCAGTGCCCGGCCTCGCCCCTCCTAGCGGTGGGCCCCCGCTTCGGCTCCGCCCATGGCGCCCCGCAGCCGCGACTGCGCGACCCTCGCCGCCGCGCCGCAGCCTCTCGGCGCCAGCGCTGGGGCCCCCAAGGGGAGCGGCGGAGGAGCGGCAGGTGCCATCGGCGCCGCCGGCCCCGGACCGCAACCTCTGGGCGGCGCCACGGCTGGGGTCGATGGCTCCAAGGGTAAGCGCAGGAGCTGGGGCAGCGGCGGTGGGTGCGGTGCCGCCGGCCCCGCCCCGCCGCCCTTCCTGTGCCCCGAGCTGCACGCGGGGCTGCCGCCCGCGCACCGGCTGGAGGGCACGCGCCTGCGGTGAGCGGGGGAGGGGGCAGAGGGGGGGGCCGAAGGGCGGAAAGGAGGCGGGGGAAGGCCGGGAGGGGACGTGCCTCGAGACATGCGTCATGGTGGGGGCCGTGCCTCGGGGCGGCGGTGCGCGGGTCAGGGGGTCAAGGGGTAGGGGGAAGGCGGGGTTGGGCCGTGCCTCGGGGCGGAAGGACGGAGGGCATGGGGGGGCCATGTAGGGGGCTGGCGTGCCTCGAGGCGCACGTTTTGTGGCCTTGGAAGCCCCCGCTTGTGTCAGCCTCTGGCCCCCGCCCACCTGGTGCAACCCTGACCCCATCCCCTTCCTCCTCGTTCATTACCCCCCCCCCCCCCAGGCTGCTCAAGGCCGAGGACCTGAAGCGCCGGGCCGACGCCGCCCTGACCGCGGGGGCCAGTCGGGACGCGGGGGCCTGGTACGATGCAGCCCTGCGCTGCCTGCCGCCAGAGTGTGCATCAGTACCCGCCCGTGCCCCCACAGCCCCCTCCACAGCCGTTCTCATGCCCTCGGATTTCACATCCAGCACCCTTTGGACTGATGTCACACGCCTCGGAAGCTCTGCCGCCACCGCCGCCGCCGCCGCCGTTACAGTCACCGCCACCGCCGCAGCGGCCGGCCCCGACGGCGGGGGCGGCGGCGGCGGCAGCGACGATGGCGGCGGCGGCGCCGAGGCCGCCAGCTGCGTCGCCGCCGGGCGGGCGTTACGGCGGGCGCTGCTCGCGAACGCTGCTCTGGCGGCGCTGCGCGGCAACCGGCCGGCGGCGGCGCTGGCGGCGGCGGCGGCCCTGGCGGCAGCGGCGCCAGACTGGGCCAAGGCGCAGTACCGCCTGGGTCAGGCGCTGGCGGCGGTGGGGCGGCGGGAGGAGGCCGTGGCGGCGCTGGCTGCGGCGGCGAGGCTTGAGCCAGGTACCGTTTGCCTCTCCCTCTTACCCCGCGCTGCCCCGGGAACCCCAACGTTTTGTGCCGGCTGTTTGTCCTGCTTTGTCCACACTTCAATCAATTCAAGTTTACTTCCCATTGAATTACCGTCCATGACTCCCTGCCCAGGCAACCCCGACGTCGAGCGCCGCCTGAGCGACGCCCTGGATGCCCTCACGCGCCCGCAGCTGGCGGCGGCGCTGCTGGCGGCGGCGCTGGAGCGGCCGCCGCCACCGCCGCTGCCGCTGCGACGGCCCGCCGCTGCCAACGCTACCGCCGCCGCTGCCGCTGCGCCCACCGCCGCAGGTGCCAGGGGCGGGGTCAACCCTAGCCTCACCGCCGGCAATGGGACCAGCAGCGGCGGCGGTGGCGGTGGTAGCAACGACCCCGGCGGCGGGATCAGCAGCGGTTTCGAAGGCGGCGGCAGCCCTGGCGGCGGCGGCGGCTGGCGGGCGCTGCCCGATGCCGTACTGGCAGAGCTGCGGGAGGCGGCGTTCCTGGTGGTCCGGGAGGCTGAGGAGGGGGCGGCGGGGGCGCTACCGCCACTGGGTGAGGGGGGGCAGAGGGGGGCGGGGGACGGCGGGATGACGTCATTCTGGGACTGTCTGGGAGAGGCACGAATCAAGCACGGGGGGGTTTGGGGAGCATTGATGGGAGGTAGGGGCCCGGTTCAAGCTCTGCACGCAGAGACTCGACGGGCAGGACAGCCACTCTAGCCACGAGCAGTCCGCCCTCAGCCGCTTCGACCCACTCAACCCCCGCGCCCCCTCCCTCCCCTCCGTGCAGCCGAGCTGCGGCCCCGCTCGCTGCTGCGCCGCTGGGCGGTGCGGGGCGGCGCTCCCCCCCTGGAGTCGTGGCTGTTTCTGGCTAGCGTGCTGCTGCGGGCGGGGCACCGCGGGCCGGGGCTGGCGGCGGCGGCGGCGGCGGGGGCGGCGCTGCGCGCTGCGCTGGAGGCCGGTGGCGACGGACAGGTGAGGGCGGGGCAGGGGCCGATGTGTGCGTGGGGAAGGAAGGCAGGCCATCGATGTTACGTGGGGTTGCGTTGTTTCGGAGGGAGACATGTGGCGGGTGGGCCAGACCCGGTCCAGCCACTGGGCAACCCAACGAGTCAACACCAAAAGACAATGCCCAGGCTAGGTCACGCGCGGGTCACCCTGCCATTCGTGACTTGAGCCCGTCCGTCTCCCCTGCTGGTGCTGCCCCCCAGGGCCGACACATCCAACCCCAGCATCACTGCAGCGGCTTCGGGTGCGGGGAGGAGGCCTGGGCCCTCCGCCCGGACTCGGTCGCTGACGCCCTGGCCTGGGCCGCCATGCTGTGCGGCGACGCACTGATGCCGCCATCACACAGCACCGCCGCCGCTGCCGCCGCCACCACCGCCACCACCGCCGACGCCGCCACCACCGCCGCCGCCGCCGCCGCCGCCGCCACCACGGCGGCGGTGGGAGCAGCAACAGAAGCCGTTACCTCTGCAGCCGCCGCCGCTGCGGCAGTGGCGGATCCTGCGGCGGCGCTGGAGTCGTACCTGGGGGCGGCGCGGCTGTGCCCCGGCGTGGCAGCCTACGCGGAGCGAGCCCGGTGCGTGGGGGAGTGGTGGAAGGAGGGTTCGGGACAGCCGGGATGGGAGACTCAGTTTATGGAAGGGAGGGGCCTGGAGCGGCGCTCCGACGTGTCGAGCGGTCCCTACGGAGCTAGGCCGGTGGGCAGTCGGGGGAGTGCAGCATTTGGTGGATGGAGCTGGGAGCGTGCACCTGCCACGCCCCGGCTTTCATCCCTCTTCACTATCGAGCCCCACCCCACCCCACCCCTCCCCACCCCGTACCTCCCTGGGCTGCCCCTCCTGCCCTGCCCAATTTTCACCGCGCCATCATCGCCCTCTGCCCAACCTGTCGGTCCTCTCTCACCTAGGCCCTCCTTGATCTGCCCCCCTGACCTCCTTCCCTGCCCCCTTTCCTCCCTCCTCCTCACACAGCGCCGCCACAGCGCGGCTGGACGGCGCTGCGGCAATACCCCGGGCTCCCGGGGCTGTGGGGCGCGCAGTGCTTCGGGCGCTGGGGCTGCGGCGGGACGCGGAGGCACAGGTGGCTGGGGCCAGGCTCTGCTGCGTGGGATTACATTTAGTTGCCAAATGTGGATGCATGTTGTTGGTGGGGTGGGGGTGGCAGCCACGCCGAGCGTGAGACTGGATATCTTCAACAAGGGTTGCCAAAGTAGGAAGGAACGTTGGCAAACCCCCGTGTCCCCCGCGCCGCAGCGCCCCTGCCTGGTGGAGGCGCGCCTCGCCTTCCGCCCTCCAGCGCCGCCACCGTCCCCACCCTCGACCCTGCTAGACCCCGCCGCCCCGCCCACCGACCAGCCCCAGCCCATCACCCCGTCCAGCCGGGCGTCCTCAACACCGCACCAGCTTGCCCCACATGCTACCACCAGCCCTGCACCCCCGTCCCCGCCCATCACACCAGCCACACCAACCTCTACGACAATGCACCCCGCTGCACCAGCCTCCGCCAGCACTGCAGCCACTGACGTCAGCAGCACTTTGCACGCGCCGCCTGCGCTCCGGCCTCTGGCGCTCATCGGCAGGCCGCCTGCGGCCGTCGCAGCGGCGCCGGCCCTCCTCTTGGCCGGGGCCGCCCGCCTGGCCTTCCGTGCGGCCGTGGCGGAGGGCTGCGGCCTGGCCCCGTCGGTGGTGGCGGTGGAGGGAGTGCGCAGGGGCACGGACGGAGGAGCGGCCGTGAGCCTGAGCCTGAGCCTGGCGGCGGGCGCGGAGGCGGCGGAGGCGGTAGCGGCGCGGCTGCGGGTGAGGGCTGTGGAGGTAGGGGACGGAAGCTGGGGGAGGAACTGGGGAGGAGTGTTTTGTGGGTGGGTGGGGTGGGGGAGGACTGGGGGGCGGCAGAGGCGGTTGCGGCAGAGCTGGGGGTGAGGGGTGAGGTGGACAGTGACGGTAGGTGGCCTGCGTGGCTCCTGTCCGGTTCTCACGAAGACCTTTTACCTGACTCCATCCGCAGGATCCTCCGCCGGACCTGGCCGCCCGCTTGACCGAAGTGGTGGGCTGCCCAGTGCACGCCGGCGCCTGCACAGCCGCCGTCGTCAACTCGGCGAGCGATGCGGGGCCCGAGGGGGCCAGGGCTGGGCCCGCCGGGGCCTGGCTGCCAGAGCAGGCGGTTCCAGTTGTGCCGGTGAGAGCGCTGGGACATGCATGGGGACTACTCACCGTACGGCCTGTTGCACCCACGTGGGCAGCTGTACGTACCGTATACGTTGACGTGCGCTTGCATCGACGCTTGCCCCCCCCCGCCCCCCCTTGCGCCTGCAGCTGGCTCCCGCTGGGCGGCTGACGCTGCCCTTCCTCGAGTACCGCCTGGTGGACAGGTGGGGAGTGTGGGGAGCGCGATGGGGGGAGGGGAGCGGCATGGGGGGAGGGGGTCGTGATGGGGGGGGAGGGGAGCGTGATAGGGGGAGGGGGTCGTGATGGGGGGAGGGGAGCGGCCTGGGGGGAGGGAAGCGGCATGGGGGAAGGAGTCTGCGAGTGAAGAGGGGGCGAGCCTGCAATAGCAGGGCGGGGGAAGCGGGAGCGGAGTAGGCAGGGGGCGGGGGCCACGTAATCACCATGTTTTAAAGACCTGCATTCTCTCATCTTGCGCCGCCCTTACATCCAGGCGCGGCCGCCTTGCCGAGAGGCGGCGGCGGCACCCCTTCGGGCTGCAGCGCGCGGTCTACGCCGCCGCCGACCTCACGCCCGGCCTGGCGGGGGAGACGGCGGTGTGGGCGGAGCCTCGCGGGGGGGGCTTCCGCTGGCGGCAGAGCGCGGGGGAGGTGCACATCGTCGTGACACGGGTGGGTGGGCGGGGGCTAAGGCATCACAGAAGTGTCATGGCAGCTGGGGAGCACAGGGGCGGGCCTGGGGGGGGGGGGGGGTTGGGGGCGCAATTCCACCACGGGTCGGCGGGGGTTTCGCCAAGTAAGCATGGCAGCGTTTTCTTCAGGTTGATTGCTGCGCTGGGGCCCTGCAACCACAGACCGCCCGTTAACCCCCTCGATCATCATTCGAGTCGCCGTTGACACACCTGACACTGCCCGCCACCCGCTCCGTGTGCCTCTGCTGCCCCCAGGTGCCCCCCGACCTGCCTACGTCCGACCTGGAGGTGGAGATCCGCCCCTCCCACCTGCGCGTGGGCCGCCGCAGGGCCCCGCCCGCCTCGGCCTCCATTCCCACAGCCCCCGCCGCCTCACCGGGTAAAGTAGAAACGTACCCGGACGGGGAGGGGGGGAGGGCAGGGGCGCATCCGGAGGGGGTTGGGTGGCGGGGAGAGGTGTACCTGGAGGGGCGGCTGGAGGGCGTGGTGCTGCCCGAGGCCTCCACGTGGTCTTGGGAGGAGGCGCAGGAGCAGGAGGAGGAGGAGGAGGAGGGCGCGGCAGCCGAGGCCGGCGGGGGGAGGGCTTCCGCTGCCGGAGCAGGGGCTCTGCCGACGACGGCCGTCCGCAGCAGGGGGCCCAGCCGTACACGTGTGTTGGTCCTGACGCTGGTCAAGATGCGGCCCGCTACCGGCGCCGGGTGCGCGGGCTGGTGGGGGCGCTGCCTCGAGGGCGCGCCCCGGGTGGCGTGGGAGGAGCTGGGCGAGCTGGATTACAGCACCATGAGGGAGGAGGACCTGCCGTACGGCGGCGCCGGATTGGATCTGGCGGCGGCGCCAGGTGAATGAACTGCAGGTAGATTTGTCTTGTGGGGGTTGGATGGCGGCTGGAGTTGGCTTGGGGGGCGGCTGTTGTGTGAGCGCGTACCGCGGGCGGTGCGTGTGGACGGACCGCCGGCGGCTGGAGGCAAGCGAGGCTGGAGGCGGACGGGGGAGAAGGGAGGGGACAAGGAGGAGGAGGATAGAGGGAATGGATTGGGTGGGGCGAGGAGACAGGCCAGCGCAGGCAGCGCAGGGAGCCCGGGGTGTGGGTGCGGGGTGTGCTCGTGCTATAGGTTTCATGCAACTCACACAAAGGGTCTCCTACTTACGCTCACGACTTCCGGCTGATGGTCTTGCAGCGCACGTGCCGAGTGCAGCGTCGCGCGAGACGACCCGCGTCGCCAGTCGATGCTGACCGCAGCTGAACCAGCACCTCCTTCGCAAGTTTTACATCGTGGCGAAGGTCACAAGCGTAGCAGCGTGCAGCGTCGCGCGAGACCGGCCGACAGACATCTCGACCTTCATCATCCAGCTCTTCCCTTCGTGTCGCGCCGTTTTGTGCACACTATATCACAAGGAAGCCCTCTGGCGGCTGGCCCTCGATGGCTTCCCCGCGTTCCCCTTGCATGCGCGCGCACTGGTCCCGCCTGTGTGTGCGTGTGGCGCCCCCATGGTCGATCCCTCGGGGAGGGGCTCTGCCCGCTGGCATCACTTTTGGGGCTGCCCTGTCGCGCATGGTGTCGTCTCTGTCCTCTCGGCGACTGTTGGGGCTCCAGTTACTCCCTTTCAGTTGTGGCTTGCCGCCTGCCCCCCTGGGCTGTCGTCCGTGGTTTGGGATGTTGTTGTGCTTGCTGCCGTGTCCGCTATGGAGTGTGGGCGGCGGTCCCTGTTTGCGTCACGGCCTGTCCTTCATGGGGTTCGTGCTCCTGTTGTCTCTGCGGGGGTCCTTGCCCGCGTCTCTGCTCTTGCTGTCGCTGATTTTTGGGCCCGCCTTCGGGGCTTTGCTGCCCTGCAGCTTCCTCCCCCCCAGTGGGACCGTGTGTCTGTTGTGCATCCTTTTCTGGCGGCTTCCGCGGAGGGCGAGGTGGTGTATCGCGGGCCGCTCTAGTGCGTTGTGTTTTGGCACGCTGTGCCCTGGCGTTGTTGGTGTTCGGCCTGTCCTGCGACTCTGACACTCTGGCATTCCTGGCTATCCATCGGCAGCTCCCGAACGATATCGGGGCATGCAGTGTGCGGTCTGGCACAATCAGGCCATTGCGAGTGGGTTGCGATCCCTCGCCACTGTAATCGCTGCTTCACACTATATCAAGTCGGCCGCTAAGTGCCGGAAGGTGTGAGACAGGATGCGCGTGCCGGCTCCGCCCCCGCCCCTCCCCGCAAAGCCCAGCAAAGCCGCTGCCTCGCCTCGTTGAAACCCGCGCTTCGCCAGGTGTCAGCAACGTAGGCTCGACAAAAGGCACGCCCCTTACTTGGACCACCCTTGGTGGCCGCTAGTGTGGTGGCGGGGCGTGCTCGGCCCGCACGGGGCGACGTCGCCGTTGGGTTGAAACCTGACCTTCTCCTTTCCTTAGTTCGCGCGATGACGCAAACGAGCGAAGCCGCAACCGTTCGGTGGAACGTGCAATCAAGCAATTAGCTCGGGGTCCCTATGGGAGTGGTGACTTCGGGGAACGGGCCGGGTTATGCTTCCCCGGGTCGAGCAACGACCCCCCGTGGAACGGTCTCCCCCCCCCGTGTCCCGATCTGGACCCCCCGTGTCTCGACCTTGCCCCGTTTCACGACCCCCTCAAACCCGCTACACGACCCCCTCCCGCCCTTACCCGGCCCACTTGTCCCAGACCTCCGAAGCCAGAACTTCGCGCGCGCAGGGTTCAAACAAAAGCACGAGCCGCACTGGCGAGGTGTGGGCCCCCGCATCCCTTGTTTCGGTGCTCTACCAAGCTATTATGGAAGCACAACAGTTTGACCACCTTGCTTGACGGCGATCCCTGGGAGCATCCCCCGAGGACAGCAGCCCAGTGCGTCCTTAAGCAGTGGCCAATGTGTCGCATGTTATTTGTTTTGCGCATAGCATCTTGGGTAGCTGTCGCGCAATGTTCAACCTCGCAAAGTTTGCGAAAAGAAAGCCCGGAGCTGGACCGCCCAGCGCACAAAAATGTTGGCTTAATAGTAGGCAACTCATACTGCAGCGACGACGAGGGGATAACCCTAGCAGCCCCTCGCAGCTACGCTAGCAGGTCCCTAGCAGGGCCCTGCTAGGCCTGCTATCCCCAGCAGCCTAGCTGCTACCCTCCCAGCTACGCGCCCGGCAACGACCAACCGGGCCAACCGAATGTGGCTATCGTGGCAGGTACCCTGACTCGCACCCTCGCAACCCCAAACGCCCTCGGCAACGCTGTGTCTCAGCTTACGGCAGACCCAACAAGCAAAGGGTCACCAGAAGTGTGTGCCTGCGCTGCCGCGCTGAGAAGTTTCACCGCGACGTCCATCGCAATCGACTCCGCCTGGTAGCGGTGAACGTCGGCCTCTCTAGCACTGCTCTTGCCTATGCAGTGGGAGTGTACTGATGCTGTGCGAGTGCCGTCCTGACGTGCATCATGAGACCCCCCGATTTGCGATTGGGCGAATTTTCCGCGACCTGAAGGCGCGATAAGCTATTCTTGGTAATACCTTACAAGACAGCTATCACTAGGAAACATTCTCTTAAAAGAAACGCGCCACAATTGACACCTCCGAACTCCCCTCGGGGGGGTAAGTACCCCCCCGAGGTCGCTATTCGTTGCGCCTGCGTGCCTGTGAGCTTGTTGCCTGACACCAATGTTGAATCGGCAGCTCAGAAGTGCAGAGTGCGGTCGAAGCGAGGGCGAGTCCTCGCAATGCAGCCGGCGCCTGAGGGACTCGTGTCGGCTGCTGCGCGCCAGCTGAGGTGCCAGCGGAGGTGCGAGCTGCTGGGCGCCAGAGGAGGTGCCAAATGAGGTGGGAGTGGGGGTCGCACACTGAGCACTCGGCACGCGTCGGCACGCTGGCCCAGCGCAGCACCCGCCATGCCTCGGCACTCGGCACTCCGCACTCTGCCCCCCTCCCCACATCAGTGCGCAGCAGGAGAGCAGCACGTGGGGAGTGGTGGAGTGAGGGTCTTGGGAAGCGCTCTGCCTGACCCCCAAACCTAACCCTTGCCATCGTCCTGTGCTGCACCCCACCCACCGTACAGCACTTGAGACGCCTCTGCACTCAACCCTCCTCAGCCTCGGCCCCCTTCCCCGCATCAGTGCGCAAGATGACAACAGCCCGCAGGTGCGCAGGGGATAAGCGGGGATAAGATTATGTACCGGCATAAGATTAAGGTGATGGGGAAACGCCCTGCGTCACCCCCACCCCGAAGCCCCAACCCCCTGCCACCGTCCCTGGCTACAGGAGCCCACCGTCACCCGCCGCTCCCAACGTTCCCGGCACAACAACGACCAGCGGTTGCCCAGGTGTGATGGGAGCCTTGAGGCCACGACCCCTTCCGGATTGCCCTTTCTGGTGTCTGCTCCAAGCAATGTCAGCCGCAGTTGGTTACCCAGTACAAGGGGGCCCCAGCACTCGCTCACAGACAAGAGCTTGGTCCTTACATCGCCTTCTTGCCCCCTGCTGTATGGTCTCAGGGCAGCAAGCCTTCGGTGCGGGGCGCCTTGGTCCTGCAATCCTGGTGGCCGCGGAGTTGGATCTGATCGTCTGCGCAGTCGCCACTGCATCCGTTTGCCGCACTACCAGGCCGCGGACATATGTGAAGCCCGCTTGGCGGGCAGTTGCGTCTTGTGGGGCCGGGGGCTTAGGTCGGGGCGGGCAGGGTGGGTGGGTGGTTAAGGTGCGTAAAGCAGGTTTGGGAGGGGGCGGCGCAAGGTGGCTTTGGGTGCTTGTATGGTATGGGACAGGACCCTTGAAGCGGTGGAAGTCGTGTCCGTGTGCGTGCGTGGATGGATGGTGTCATGGGGCCAAGGACAGGTTCATTGGTTGAAGCAGGATGGACTGGCGCAGAAGGGGCTGCAGTATGCGCTGGTGCTATGGCTGCCATTAAATACTGCTGCTGTTGCGCGTGTTGCGCCCCCTCCCTTCCTTGGGCCTCCTGGCTGGATGGATGGAAGGAAGGAGAGGTGGAAGCGGGTGATGGGGCCAAGGCATGTAACGGCTGATGTGCGCCCACCAGAGCACCAGAAAGAGGCCCCCGTAGCCCGCCCGGATGCGCCCGCCCAAGAGGGTAGCTGATAGGGTAGCTGTCAGCCTAGCAGCGGAGTCGGAGTCGGAGGAGGAGGACCAGCCGGGCCCAACGCGCGGCTGCCGCAGCCCAACACGCGGGCCGCACGGGAGGGGGAAGGGGATGGGAAGGAGGAGGCGCCGCTGCCAAAGCACCCCTCGAGGCCCAGCAGGCGGGCATGGGCCGCCGCGGAGGCAGTTGCAGCTAGAGGAAGCTATGGATGGTGTAGGATGGTGTACGCATTGATGGATGCCTGCGAGGCTGGTTCTGCACGGACGGGGACTACTCGCGGGCTATTGAGCATGGATGGACAGATTGCGGACTGCTGGCTGGCTATTGCGCATGGATGGACTGATGGCGGATTGCTGGCGGCCTGTTTTTGAGCCGTTCACTTGGTGACGTTTCACGGGTCGTTTCACGGGTCGTTTCCCGTACAGGTCGTGTAACGGGTCGTTTCACGAGGTGTCGCGCGTTCCACGGGCAAGTTCGGGAAACGGGTCGGGATAAGAAGGGGGTCGTTTCCCGGGGGGGGTCGGGAAACGGGTCGGGTTACTCGGAAGGGTCGTTCCACGGGGCGTTCCACGGGGGGGCCACTCCCATAGGGGGTAGGCAGCTCTATATATCTACGGTCATAGTCCGTACTGCTCAGTCCCAAGCTCAGAGTGTAGCATTGCACAAGTAGCATAAGCATGTATCAAGCTTGGGGGTGGTGTTGCGTGCGACCCCTCGGGTCCGAGTTCCGAGTAGTGAGACATGCAAGCCCGCCCGACCTCTACGCAGTTAAGACACACCCAGGAAGCACCAATACCGCCGGATTCTGCACTCTGCTGCATCCTTGGCTTGAAGGCGACGTACCTAGCTACCAGCTGCAGCAACTCCGTAATCGACAGGAACAATCGATCTGGGTGGAGCCGGCCATCCAGCCCCGCACCTTGGGCCACCTCCGTCCCTCGCAACAAATCTACAAATACACAGAGTCGTCTGCACAACATGCTTGCGATGGTCCGTAGGAGCGCAACTGCGCTTCTGCTCCTCCTTCTGGCCGTCGTTGTGCTGGCGACAGAGTTAACGCGCCTTGGCATTCGAGGTAGCTTATTACAGCGTTCTTCAGGAGTCACAGTAGTGGGAATCGATAAGTGGTGCTCTATCAACGGCCGTCGCTGGGACAGCGCGTGGGCGTGCAGCCCGCCTTCGGCGCTCTGTCCGGTGGGTGAAATGCATGAGGATAGGAACTGACGCAAGAAGCGGCAAGGGCGACGGGCAGCTCACAGCGCGGGGCTGAGGGTTTAGGGTGCAGTCCAGACTGCGCGAGCAGCGGTAGGGGCGGCAGCGGACGAGAAAGCTTCCCAGTATTCCGAGGGAGCTCGCGAACGATTGTAAGGGCTGCTTACATTACGTCGTCGTCGCATCATGGGGGAGTAAAATAGTAGAGTAGGGCCACCTGCACGCACCTGGACGAGCGAGCGCCAGGAGGTGAAGAGTTGTGCCGCGCGCCCCACCCCCGCCCGCCCCGCCTTTCAGCCCCGACCTACCTGCTCCCGCCCGTCCTCCTCTCGTCCTGTCCTCCGTCCCTGTGTCCCCGCCCGCCCCCGGTGTCCCATCGATGCCCTCCCAACGAATGCACTCGTACTTTGTTCATCCTGCCCCGGCCTTCGAACGTCCTCGCTCCCTGTGTCCCCGCCGCGCGCTGAGTGCCCCCCCCGCCCGTTGTCCCACGCCTGCCTTCGTTCCTGGTTCCCACGCCGCCGTACGTCCAAAAGCGGCCTGATTCTGTCTCACTGGTATGCATCGTTGCACGCCCTTCCGTCCCTTGCGTGTGCAGACCCAGGACCACTGGTCGACCAACCCCGCGGAGTGCCTGCTCCCCGGGGTGGGGGGATTTAGGGTTCCCGAGGGGACCTTCCCTACAGAGGAGCTGTGCGACTCCGCGGTCCGCATCCTGCCGCTCACCGTCGCCGGCACGCTGCATGAAATCGGCGGCTGGCTCTACGCCTTCAGGGACCGTACCTCCCCCGGCCGCGTCTACTTTACGCTCTCTGTCGAGCCCACGCCTGCCGCTGGTACCGCGTCGCCGGCGGCTGCCGCACAGCGCCGGCGGGTGTCATCCGCGGCAGCTGCAGGGCGCTCCTCCATCAGCGCCGCCGCCGCCGTCATTGATGACAGTGGTAGTACCAGCAGCAGCGGCGGCGGCGGCAGCGGCGGGGGATCCTCGGGAGCCGGCGGCGGCCAGTACCTGTACGCGGAGGGCGTGGAGGGCCAGGCCTCCCCTTCGCGTGCGGTGTACCTCGCCGATACCCCGCTCGTTAGCGGCATCCCGGTCGCCCAGCAGGCTCAGCTCATCAGCAGTGGCTTAGCTGGAGAGCCCGTCGCCGTCACTACTGGATCACAATCGAACGCCACCGGAGGCCGACGCCGGCTGCTCTACAGTGGTGACCATCGTGTGGGGCCACGTGGGCCGAAGCTCTGGTCGTGCACCACCTTGCGCGCAGAGCTGGCCTCCTTTTGCGCCGTGGGCTACGCCTGGGACCCTGTCCTCGGCAGCTGCGTCCGCAGACCCGGCGTGCCCATCCCAGCCCGGCACGGCGCCGGTGCTGGCGGCGGCGGCGGCGGCAGCCCCACCACTGACTTGTCCCGTGCAGAGATCCTGTACATTGCGGCCGAGTTCAACCTAATCTTGACTTCTGCTAGTAGCGGCGGCGGCGGACGGGCAGCATCTGCAGCGGCCTGTGGCAGCCTTCGGCAGTCTGGGACCCTGGTTCAGCGCAAGCTGGTCCTCCCAATGACGACCATTGCGCTGCCCACGTCGTGCGCAGCCGCTGCTGGCGGCGGCGACCCCGCCGCCGGCAGCGCACCTGCCGCCGCCGCCGCTAGTACTGCAAGCTCTGCTGGGGGCCCCGCTGGCGGCGGCAGCACGGCCAGCCGGGGATTCTCATCAGGCCCTGCCGCCACCCCTGCCGCCACCCCCCCCGCCACTACAACTGCCACCGCCACCGCCGCCGCCACCACTGCCGCCGCACGTCCTCACGCAGGCAGCAGGGCGAGCAGCAGCACGGCCAGCGTAGCAGACCCCGCCGCTGCCCTGTCGTCCGTCTCCAGCGGCGGCGGCGGCGGCGGCGGCGGCGGCGGCTATCCGTTCACACTGCACGTCGTCATTGCACGCCCGGGTGACGACGGTGCCAGCGGAGGCGGAGGCGATATCGACGCTGAAGGCGGCGGCTCCACCGCCTCCGCCGTCGCCACCTCCACCTCCGCCGCCTCCGCCTCCGTCACCGACGACGCTGACGCTAGCGATGGTACGGACGAATGCTCTCCGTACACCGCCTGGATGGGCGCGTCACTGGCGTCGCTACGCAGTCTGGACGTCATAAAACCCTCCGTGTGCTCCAGCTGCATGAGCTGCTACCGCCCCGCAGCAGACACCAGGGCCATCACCGTACCGCTAGCGGGCCCACGAGACGCAGCCTACCTCTTTGCCCACCTCGCCAGCCCGGAGGCCGTTGGCGGTTTTGTGAGGGAGGCTGGCGTGCCGTGTGGCTCCACCGTACGACTGTACAGCGGGTTTGGTGACAGGCAGGTGGATGCCAAGTGCGGCCAGCAGGAGCAGGATGGGCCGGGGCGCAAGCTGTTCATCAGCGTTCCCGAGCTGTGCTGCACACCAGCCTAAACCGTTGAGGGGGCATAGATGTATAGAGGCTCTGGCTTGGGGCGCGCTTTGTGAATGCATGGACAGGGGTAGGTTCATGGATGGGTACACGTGACGAGGCAAAGCGGACGCACGTACAGGGACCGTGGTGTTACGGGCATACATAGGTGTCAGATTCACGCTGGGGAAGCATGAGGAGCGTGCGTGGATAGATCGAATGGCCAACCCAGGTACAGACGCAGGATTAGAAGGATTGCATGAATCATAATAAACTTTTGTACGGGGGGGGGATGAAGTACATGTCTACCACAGCTGCCGTCCCGTTTTGCACAATCATTTGCACATATACATGACACAAGGGTTTAACGTACATGCCCAGCAGTTTGGCTTCACATCAGGCGGACATAGCTAGAGACTGCTGGTGGTGAATGGTTTTCCTCTTGCTTAGGTGCCTTCATGAAGATCACTGCTGATCACCTAGCGGGTGCACCTCATGTGACACATTTAGTTGGGTTCCCTGTGCGCCTGTCAAGCAACCAGCTGTTACTAGCCTAGTTTGAGCACTTTGCACGGGGGGGTTGACCTGCCGCACTCTGGAGGTTGCGTTCGAGTTTGCGGTTTGTAAGCGCAGGAAGCCATTCGTAGGGCGCAAGCTAGTGGACAAACGGATGGGCTGTGCCAAAGTGCCAGACTCACTCAAGTCGAGGGCTCGATCGTAGGGGTTGATAAGGTTTGCAGATGAGGGAGGGCCTTTGAAGGACAAGAGTGCGGCACTGGGAGCACTGGGATGCGCTGGGACAGACAGCCGCGTGCCGTACGGTACGGTACTGCCGTGCGCATAGTGTGCACCCGCTCGCAACTAACCCCCTTCGGGTGGTTCTTAGGTCACGTTAGCACGAGTATTGCTAGCCTGTTCACAGGTGGTGTCATGTAGGCCTTTGAGGTTCCCTCAGTGGCATAAAGGTACCCGTGTGTGGTGTGCGTCGTGTCATGTACCCAGCCTGGTTGTCTCTGGGTCGGTCTGCTTTCCTGGTCACTATGTGTGCAAGCCAGGTCGAGCCATGAGCAGGTCCAGATAGTCCAGGGCCGGTATTGTCCTCCTTCTCCTCCCCTTTGGTGTGGCCCGACCAATGGTTGGTGACTTAGCTACGTGCCTGGACGCCTCGCTTGGGACAGAGGTCACCCATTATTTGATTGACCCCCAGCAGGGGCGGGGGGGCTAGGATTGATGTAGGAATACCCTCCTTTGACAAATAGGTGTCAGCGTCCTTAAAGCTGGGAAAGGGGACGTGTGGCGCGCTCCGCGCGAAGCTTCAGGGGGGGCAGGGGAGCGGCGGTGCTTCAACACGCACATGTACATGCCGACCCGCGACAAAGTGTTGCGACTACCCCTCAAAACGCAGAAATACGTCGCTTTAGGTAAGATAGCAACATCGCGCTCGGTGCGGGCTTGAGCAGCGAGTATTCACCGAAAGTCGGCACCTCAACATCCTCACAACAGCTGCGCTCAAGCTTGACAAAAATACATCGCTCCTAGCTTAGAAATGTAGTGCACATAGTTGACGGACAATTGCACTAGGGCCGCGTTCCCAACATGGTGCATGTTGAGTTCGTTCGCGCCGGGCGGCGGATATCTTTCCCCGACCTGGCTCAGCGACATAACGTAGGGATACTCTAATTTATTGGTATCGCGGGCTGGGCGTGCAGCGCAAGTTTGTGCGTTGCTCCATGACACCTCTTTCCTCCACAAGCCTGGCTGGGGCTCAGCCACAACCCGAGGCCAAGGTAACTCTTGCTGAGGATCAACGCCACCGCCACCTTGCAAGAAGTCGCCCGCAAAGCCCATGGATGGAGTTGCTTGTCACGACCCGCTGGAAACTTGCTCGGGCCCCCGCCCCGCCCGCTTCCCTCTGCCCCCTACCTGCCCCCTCACCCCCACCCGCCCGCATGCGGTCGCCCCTCCCACTCCTCCCCGCGGTGGTAGAGACAGCTAGCCGGGCCCATCCTATCTACCCCGCACGCCTGGTGAGTGACACAAGCACGGTTGTGGGCGGGTCTCGTTTCAGGCACCAGGCCCATTCACAGCGGCTGGGGCGGGGCGTCCATCTCGCAAGACGCCGCCGGCCAACTCTCTTACAATGAGGGCAGATCGGGTGGGGGGCTGGCTCAGCCTCGTTTTCCGCCCCCATGGGGGTGCCCCGCTTGTCAATCAAGATGCCGCCGACTCTTACAATCAAGTTCCGCACCTTGATGGACACGGCCACATGTGCCTGGGGTTGCTTGCTGATGAGGCCCCTCTCAACCCTACACCGCCACCCGCAGTACCCTCTCGCCGTCTGGTGGCGACAGCCGGGTAGTTCCCACCCCCTGCCTGAATCCGTTTCCCGCCCCTTGAATAATCTGGTTCCCGCCCCCTGAATATACTGAATCCGGTTCCCGCCCCCTGAATCCGGTTCCCGCCCCCTGAATCCGGCCCGCCTAGGCGGGCGGCCCGTACATTGACTCAGGAAAGGCCCCGTGTCACTGATGCCCATGTCAGGCGGCGCCAGGCTCAGTCAAGCTCAGGTGCTGAAGGGGGCCGCGGAATGCTCTTCCTGTCCTATGGCTATGACCCCAACCACTATGCGGGGCTTACCTCGTAGGTCTTGGGGTGCTTGTAGCCGACGCCCTTGGTGCCCGTGATGAACTTGACCCCCAGTCCGCCAAAGCGCCAGCTGACGGCGGAGTAGTAGCGGATGCAGCCCACGGGGCCGCCATCCAGCCTGGGGTCGGTGAGGATGTAGTGCGGCCGCCGGCCACCGCGGGTATAGAACTTGTACGACGTGCCTGGCTTGATCCAGAGGGTTTTGGCGTCGATCCAGATCACGTTCTGCAGCCAGACCGACTGCCAGTTGGCGTCATAGGCGGAGCGGTTGGCCTTGGTGGAAGCGAGGGGGGCTTCGCCCTCAGGCACCTTGATGTTGCGCCACTTGTATCGCTTCAGCTTGAGCCGCCGCACCCCGAGCCGCAGCCAGTCCAGGCATTTGCGAATCCGGTCTGCTCTGTTGGCGGCGCTGAGCCCACGCCGCACCTCCACCCGGCCGTTTGCCCGCAGCGTGGGGTCTGCAGCGTGCATGCGCCGCCACAGCGTGCGGCCTTTGACTTTGTGCGCCCTGCACAGCCTCACGGCCACGGGCGAAACCAAGAAGTCGGCCTCGCTGGTATAGCCCTGCTGGCGACCAGCGCCATCGTCAATCTCCTGCAGGGCCTCCGCCACGGCGCTGGGCGGCAGCTTCGGCTTGCGCCCCGGCCGAGGGGCGTCGGGGAAGGGGGCGCATTTGGGCGAGCGCCAGTAGGAGTACCACTTGATGATGAAGGGTCCAGGCTCCCGCACAGGTTGGGCCGGCTGGGGCCCGGGGCGCTGCTGCAGCTGACGGAACTGTCTCACCGCCGCTGGCAGCCACTCAGCGCGGCGAGATCCGTCCTCCCACAAGCCAGGGCGGGTGGCCAGGATCGCGGCAGCAGCCTCCTGGGCTAGTTTCCGAGCATGCTGCTCTGCCTCACGACTGTAGCGAGTGGTACGCGTCATCTGCGTGGCGAGGGTGCGAGAAAGGGCATGGGGCGGGGAGGGTGACCACATGGCAGCAGTGGGGAGTGGGCTGGCTGGGGGCAACGGAAAGGCGGTTGGTGGTTGGGTGGTTGGCGGTTGGTGGCGTCAGGGGGGGATTCCATGCCTGTCGAGTGCCTAGAGTCTAGGTGCTCTGCCGTCGCTGTCCTGTCAGATGAAGGGTTCTGCCTTAGCCGTTGGGCCTCACCAGTGTCTCACTCATGGCCATAAGTTGACCGGCCCGCCCTCGCGGCCCGCACCCCCACGCCAAAGCCCTGGGGTTCAACATCATTCTAGCTATCGAATGCACCACAGCTCGCCCGCCCCAGCGGCCTCTGGAGCGAGCTCGACCGAGTCAGACATGCGTCGCTCTCAGGCTCCACGGGTTCCCAGACCATGTTCATTGAATAGAGCTTGACCTGAATACTCAGTTTGTGCGTTTGGCTAGGAGGTGCCATCTGCGCTCGCGCCCTGGCATCCTCCAGGAGGCCTAGCCCGGGACCGCTCCAAGAGCTCGGGGTAAGGGTCATGGTAAGGAAGGCTAGGTGACAGGGCTCGGGCGCGCAGCGTTGCTCTGGGTGACCCCGTGCACTTCTGCATGGGGGGTCTTTACGGGCCTCGCGCGGACCCCTCACCAAGGACGCCGCGCCTTCTGGCGTACGCAGTGCTGCACCCGTCTAGTACCCGTCACGCATACACATAGGTCTCACCTATCTGCCAGGGGCGCGGCTGGTCTGGGAGGCGAGGCTACGATTGGGCTGTCGAGGGCTGACCTCGGCCCTTAGTGCCCTCCGCGCTGCGGCTCCTGCGGCACGCCACAGCAAGCAGCAGGAGCTAAGATTCAGGGTGCGTCAACCCACGCTGCAAGGGTGTGGGGGGTTGATTGCGACTGCGCGGAGAGCGGGGGCGGGGACAAGGGCCGACTTTTGCGCTGGAGCACGAAACGTGGCTTTGGGCCGGGATTCGGTCTACTTACGTCCTGGAGTGCTGTAATCCTTGGACAGAAGTTGGCGTCCTGCGTTTCGGGGAACACACCACACGCGTTGCTGAATGTCAGGCAGGGGGACCCTCGGGGGGGCCTGGCTGAGGTCGAGCGTGCAGCAGGACACCCAGCGCAGCAGGTCATTGACAGAAAGGGGGCAAATCGCTTCAGAAGGATTGCTAAGCCCATGCACGCATTCTAGCCACGCACCAAGGGTGTTGGTTCTTCTGACTCAGCGGAGGTGTTATTCGCAATGCGTAGGGCGTGCTCATTGAGGGAAGCGCTGGCCATGGGCCACCGCTTTGTCCATAAGCTCGCGTTGTGGATGGCATTGGCCACCGCATCATCACCCACATGGGGGCGGGAAATGGGCCCGCAGACCTGTGGTAGGAGCAGTAGAGATGTGCTTGATTGGCTGTGCGTGCGAATCACTAATAATGGAGATGTGTGATAGTGTGCCTTCTGACGTGCTTGCGGCCCTGGTGTCAAGCCTGTTAGCGAAAGGCGCCCCACCCGCCCATGCAGCCTGACCCGCCGACTCACGACACTGCTACGCTCGTCTGCTCACATTAATTCTGACGCCATCCCGGAGATCGTCAGCAGTGGCGTCTGCAGACCGGTAGGTGCAACCCTCACCAACGGAACAACCCCAGAGCTTTGAGTCCTCCACAAACTGTTCATGAATAGCGGCTGGGCTCCCTTGCGATGACATAACGCGTGCCAAGTCATGCACAAAGTATTCGTTGAAGTAGTTCAGAGCGCCAAAGGATGAGCAGTTGTTCGGTCCCATCGGATTGGCAAAATCTTGAATGTGCCTGCGAAGGCAGGGAGGGTTGGGCACACGAACGAAGTTGGCACGTTGATATGTAGTAAAGCCCCCATGCATCGATCCGCAAGGACACACAGGACTCACCAGCCGGTGCACTGCCAGGGGCAACTGTTATATGGTGGTTCGCACGTGTCAGTTGACCAGTTCACGCTGCACCCCTCATCGTCGCTATTGCCCGTCACGTTGAGGGTCGAGTTCATGAGGCAAGCCTTAGGATCGGAAGTCTTCGGAAAGCCGGCAAGCAGCCGAGTGTGTTCCGCAAGCGTCAGTTTCGCCGCTGTGCTCCATAGGTCCTGAGCACGAAAGGCTTTGGCCATGGCGTCAGCCCCGGCAGCCTAGGCAGCCTCGGAGAAGGACCCGCACATCTGGTGATTGGTGGGCAGCAAGCACAATAAGGCAGGGGGCAACGACAAGCAATCAGTTTATGAACAAGGTGGTCGATGGCTGGGGAGAAAGCAAGGCAAGGCAAGGGAGAACGTAACGCAAGTCGGGCCATCGCCATGCAATGCTAGCCCCACCAACCCTTGCAAGTGCTCCAGACTTACGAAAAGCTGGACAGTTGTGGTGCGTTGGTTGAACTTCTCCTGGCTTTGCAGCAAGCAGGCCGTGCTCTTCCAACCCATCACGTCCTGCTCAACCTGGGCGATTACGGTCACCAAGTCATCATTGTAGGGATCCTGCTCCGCCATAATGCGTTGCACGTCAGGCATCAGTGAGTTCTTGAAATAAGAGACCGCAGAGGTTCTGCAGTCTGCAGCACGGGGGGTGGACGATCAGGCGGCCGCCCCAGGGGAAGAAGAGGCTTGGGCGAACATTGCCAGGGGCATAGGCTGGGAGGACGTCAGCTTGGCAAAGATGACAGTTAGCCTGGCCACGCACTTGCAATTGGGACCGGCTCGGGTTAAGCTAGCACGGAAGCATGCACTTTACATTCAGGAGGCGTACGGCACAGACACGGCATCAGCAGAAGCAGTGGCAAGTCTGAAAGCGGTTTGGCCGAGGTTGTGGGGCATTAAGTGGGATCCGGGCAATAAAGAGCCCTTGTGGAGGCTGGCGATGGATGGCTTCCCGGGATTTGGCATGCACCGGAGCCAGTTAGGAACTGAGAACGTGGCGAGGTGTCCGTGTGGGCGGGCCATGGAGCAAGGCGATCGGCTCCACCATTTCTGGTATTGTCCAGCCGCTGTGGCTGTTCGTATGCGCCTCAGTCATGGTATTGGCAGGGCGGTGAAACGACACGAGGTGTGGCTTGCTGTGCCCCCAGAGGGCACCGGGATTCATGCGCGAGTGTGGGACGTGGTGTGTCTGGCCGCGATATGCGCGATGGACCGGGCCAGAAGGTACAAGTATGCGCACAGGGACGCTCAGGACCACTCCTTGATGATGGCACAGGCTTTAGCAGTAGCACGAGGCGAGTTTGAGGGCCGTTTGCAGTGTTTTGCGGAGGTTGGGCTCACGCACAGGGGCTGGGATGAGGTCCCAACCGACCACCCTTTCCTAGCGGCCAGGGCGGACGGATCAGTGCAGTATGCAGGCCCGGACGCCCCTTGATGGAGGCGGGGCACACCCTGCGGCGCATAACAAACGGGAGGGAGCCGCAGGGGGGGGGGGGGGGTTCGCCCGGCGGCGCATAACAAACGGGAGGGAGCCGCAGGGCAGGGGCGGGGACCGGGTGAGCTACACGTGGCGTTTGATGGGATGTGCACCTTGCGGAAAGGGGACATAGTCCTCTGCGGCGCATAACAAACGGGAGGGAGCCGCAGAGTGGGAGTGAATGTGGGGTCGGGAGAGCCAGGATCGAGAGGTGTACGGCCAACAGTGTGAGCACATGATGAACGGTAAACGGTTACTGGTAGGAGGCGCGGCCGAGGAGGGGCCATCGATACACGCTGAGCATGGTCATTGCGTGCCAAGGACTAAGGTGGGACCTGAGTGTGGTCAGTGCAAGTTATGACAGGGACTTGCGTTCTGGCTTGCAGGGGGCAAGCCCGTGAGGTGGGTCGCTTGGCCCCAGCGTTCAGCGCTGTGACCCCAGGGGGGTCCTTCATTGTAAACACCGAGGACTGCAGTCCTGGCCGGAGTTGTAGTTGGTTGGGGTGTCAGGCACGATGACAAGCCTGGGGCGGCATAAGTGGCATGAGCACTGCAGCACAGGGATGGGCGCCAGCAGGGCTCAAGGCAGTGATGATAAGAAGTGAGCAGGTGCACGAAAGGGATACGCATGTGCGCCTTGAAACAAGTACTACAGCACCAATAGAGCGAGAGTCATCATCAATCGCCGCATGCAGCCTAGTGCCATCAGCGCCGCTTATAATCCGGCGGAGTGCCATGCATTACAGCACACCGGTTATGATCATTGATCTCGCCCAAGCTCGCACTACTGAAAGTGCCAAGCAAGCTCACCATGAAAAGCACAGGCGGGTGGCAGAACAGGCCCGCACTACTGGCTCGGGCGTTGGTGACGGTGAAGGTGACGGGATAAAGGGGATGTTGGGCGGGGGAAGGGAGGGCTGCTGCGCTAGGGGAACCTGACATGATGGCGGATTTCTGTACCAAGTTGTTCTCGAGCTGCATTCCTCCATATCGTCTGGTGTGCTGGCAGTAAAGGTTATGAAGGAGCACAGTGGCGCACTTGCAAAGCCGGTGAGGGCAAGTGCGTACAAGTCGGTCCAACGACTGTTGCCCAGGTCTGGTGGTGGCCCACGTGGCAGGCTGGAAAGCCCTGGTCACGGCTTCAGCGGACCCTGCCTTGGTGTATTTACCGCAAACCTGCACGCACGCAAGGACGGGATACGTTAAGGGAATTCACCTACCGGAATCCGCGCAGGGCAGGGGCAAGTGTCATGGAGCACAGGCTGAGCGCAGGCAGGTGTTGTAGAGCAATGCATAAACTGCTTCCCACGCCCGGCCCGCGATGTCAAAAGCCATGGTTTCATCATGCGTACACTCTGCCTTGAGAGCGGGGACATTTGTCGAACCGGCGCGAACCTCGATCGATGCATGCTGCGTGCGATCAAATGCGTCGCATCAAGTTGCAACCATACCTCGCAGATATCCCTTTCGTAGGGTGCCATATAATGAATAGCTAAGCGCGAGCGTGGTGGTTTGCGCGCAGAGTCACGGAGATGCATGTTGATTGCGGTGCCGATTTTGGCCAGCAGCTAAATTTCGCCGCACAAGCCCGGACCGAGCGCAACCTTGCTGATTTTTACGCAAAATAGATCCGGTATTCCAGAAGGTACTATGTGTCGCCCTATCCATCCCGCCGTGTGTGCCATTACCGGCATCCTCCATCTGCCCCTGACACCCCCCAAGCTTCCAGCAGGTTCCCCACGCTTTCACCGTGTCTGCAGTCGTCTTTCACCGCTCAGCTACTCCACATCTCAGCCTAATCCCCAGCTTAGCTTAGCTTCGAGGATGACGTGCCGGTGCACCGATCTTGTCGCACCTTACGGGCGGGGACTTTTCCAGTGCTCTTTGCCCTCCCAAGCCTTATGCTGGAACCGCCCCTACCGGCCAGCAGGGCTGGTGCCAATCACGGCCGGTGGGCGCCAACCGTATACCCGACATCACGCAGCACGCACCCACCCACCCACACATCTGTATAATGTATCCCGGAAGCCGATTCGCCCTGCGTAACTCACGCTGACGGCCAACAGCCATTCGCCGAACAGAGCGCCATCCATGAAGATCGTACCCTTGCCGTACGCCGACATGTCCGCCACATCCCACTTGCGGAGGTCTTTAAGGACCTGCCTGACGATGACTGTAGCTCTCCGGAACGTAGTGTAGGAAAAGCGGAGGAGATTACCCCCCGGCACCCACCGTCATCCGTCCGCGCCCAGGCGAAAGTTGCTTTTGCTATTTTTCCCGAGCAGCCCAATGTATTGTGCATGAATAGCCGTTGTAAAATCGAGGCTTGACCGTGGGGTCTGCGCGTTTACTCGGCGGTCGGCATTCAATGTACGCGAGTTGCGAAGGGTGGGCAGTAACGAAAGTTATATGGGCGAAAAATACGACTGAGAGCGAAGAAGGCGTCCTCGCGGCGGGGGACGCTTTATACTGGCCGCCGCCGGGATTTGGGAGTCGCTTCTTTCGCCGCGCGATGCACATACATGCGTCGGAGGGGGCAGTGGGAGGCGTGCTCGGCTGAGGCAAGTCGGTGGGGGCTGCGTTTGGAATGCATGGGGCCGTTTCGACGACCACCGGCTCCAGCTTTCGTCGCCCACATGCACGACGGTCGGACTTGTTGAAATTTTCGGCCCTGTCACCTCTTACCCAGTCCTACAGTCATGCGTTGGGGGGGGGGCATTGGGAGTCATGTTTGGCGGATCCACGTCGGTGGTGGCCTCGTTTGCATTGCACGGGGCCGTTTCGTTGTTTCGCGTCCCCAGCGTTCGTGCCCTCATAGCACGTCGGTCCGACACTCCAAAGTTGTGTCTCCTTTCCCGTCTTACCCAGTCCCACAGTCTGTCCCTGAGCAGCTTCGGGGCGGTGGCTGGGGCGCACCAACTTGTTGAAATTGTCGGCCCAGTGACCGACCTGGGGACCGACGGAAGTTGTGTCCCCTTCCCCCTCTTACCCAGTCCCACAGTCATGCGATGGAGAATGAGTCCAACATGGGCGACATGAGTCCTTACAGGGCGTCCTCGCGGCTGCGGACGTTTGTTAGTGGCCACCGACGCGATTTGGGAGTGTCCTTCAATCGCCGCGCGACACACATACATGGGTGCGGGGGGTTTGTGGGAGTCGTGCTTGATTGAGGCACGTCGGTGGTGGCCGCATTTGGAGTGCACGGGTTTGTTTCGACGTGCTGCGTCGCCAGGGTTCGCGCTCACTTGCACGTCGGTCCGTTGTGTTGAATTCGTCAGCCCCGTCACTTCATACCCAGGCCAACAGTCATGCGTTGTGGGGTGTAGTGGGAGTCGGCACGGTGGGTGTGGCCGCTTTGGCAATGCACGGGGCCGTTTCGCCGTGCCTCTTTTTCCGCGGTCGTCGCCCACTTGTATTACCGTCTGACGTCGAAATATACGGTGCGTCCTTCCTCTTCCTACCCAGCCCCACAGCACGTCTCCGAGGTGCATGTATTGAGTCCGATGCGGAGTCTTCGTTCGGGATGTTCTTCGTGTGTGGCGGCTCGGCGACTCGTGGCGCCGACTGTCGTACGTAGGCACGCCCGATTTAAGTAGCCAGTTTGGTGGCTATGCTGTTTATGAATTGATACCCGTGGTTTATATGACCCGAAGCCACTTCAGTTCTCGCAATGCGTTAGACGGCGCCAGAGTGTGTGCAGTGTAGCGATGGCCCTTCGGATGTCTGCGAGGTGAGTGATTGTTGCCCCGGTCTGCACTATCCATCGTTGTTGGTAACTCATGTGTATGCCGTTGTTCAGGTGTGGGAAGGCTCCCCGGTCCGAGACTGGTGATGTCGGGTAAACCATGTGTGCAGAAGCAGTGCTGGGCACGAGTTGCCCCAGTTGGGCTGGTTTTGTGATCCTGAGACTAGTCTGCCTTGCAGTGCGGCTTCGTCTAAGCGGCGCAAGAATGTCGGCCCAGGGTGAGGTTGTTAACGTTTGCCGGTCCACCCACATCCACGATCCGTTGATTCTGCTGACCCTGTCAATGTTGTTCGTGTAGGGAGGAGACGAGAGGCGCGTCCAAAGCCGACGACGGTATTCAGGCCGTTGGCGGCGAAGTGTGAGTAACAAGAACCGGGAAGCTCACACCACCGCAATGGACGCACTGTTTTTGGGCGCAGCGACATGAGACGCGTCTGTGATCGTTGTAGGTCGGACGACATGGTGGTGGACGCAGCTGGTGATGGCGACGTGAAGGCTCTCCTGGCAAACAAGCAGCCGACGCCTGAGCGGATCATCCCCGCGAGGTGAGCAGCGAAACCCATAATGTTGCGTGTGGCAGTGCAGGAGCAGACAGTGTCAGCAAGGTTCACTCGCTTTCTGTGTTGTTTCCTTTTCAGCGTCGACGCGAGGGCTGGGGGCGCCATCCCGGTCGAGGGCGGTCCCACCCTCCCCGGTGTCAATGCTCCCATGCCATTGGGCGTTACCCACAATGTCGCTCATGGCGTCAAGGCGTCCACGCCGGTCGCCTCTGCAGCCACATCAGGAGCGGCTGTCTCTTCCATCCAGCCGGAGGTCGACGGGTGTGTTGCCGACGACATGGAGGAGGTGGAGGACACCCGCGAGGAATTCGTGGACGCGCCCGTGCGGTGGACCCTCCATCACCCCAACGCCGGCGCAGGGTAGGTTGCTGGAATAGATATTGCAGGCAATCCCTCGTGTTGTCGTTGTGACGAGGGTGCCTGACCGCGGTTCTTAATTGTTTGCAGGGGGTCGTCGGGCGTCACTGTCGGCGCGTTCATGCAGAGCACGGTCGGCAACTACGTGTCCAACCCTGCCTGGTGCATGCAAGCGCTCACTCAGCGCAACCCCAACCCCCCGTCGCCGGAGGAGTTTGGGATGACTGGCGACATGGCGTATGGCCTGAAGGGCTGGCAGTACGCGGAATCCAAGTACCCACCAGCTAAGGACACTCCCGCGAGTCATGTCGCGGTGGTCCTGCTCGACTACCACTTCATGAAGCAAGTCGTGGAGCGACTGGACGGATCGCTTGGCGGGCTGGTGAGTTTCATTGTCAAACTTGCACCCTTGCCTTTTGTGTTGCGTCTCTTTGTTGGTGACGCCAGCTTATGCCTCGCAGTTCCGCTTCGAGAACGTGGTGCTGCTCCCCAAGAGCGGTGTCACAGACAAGGTCATGCGAGACTGCCAGCCGCTCCCCAGCGCGACGTACAAGACCACCAACAACTCGCGGATTCACTTCCTGGGCAAGTGGCGCCTCCCGATTGTGCCCGGGCTGAAGGTGGAGAGCGAGCGCCATAGTGTGCGGCGCATTCCTGTGTCGTCCCTCATGGACGAGGGGGTCGACGAGAAGTACACAGACCTTCCTTCAGGCCGCCGCGCGGTGGTGGTGTACCTGGACGGACGCAAAGTGGACCCGGGCCCACGCGTCAAGTGTGTCCGGTATGGCATGGTTCTGGGCGCCAAGCGGGACGGGACGGGCGACGTGCTGCGCTCGGAGTTGGGTGCCCTCGTGATGAAGAACGTGGGCTTTGCCCGCTGCGAGGTGATTCCCGCGAAGAACGACGACCCGTTCTGCGAGGATTTTGACAACACGGTCGAGGAGCAGATGCACGAGTGTCGCCCGGTGGTCGTGCTTGGCGGTGTACTGAAGAAGGGCGCTCTCGCGGAGCCAGGTTCGTCTCCGGCGCTGTGGCTGATGGGAAACCTGCTGTGCCGCGCCCCTCCGGCTTCGATGGCGGTCCGCCTCCTGACGGCCTACGCACGGCCCAAGCTTCGCATCATTCGCCCGCCCGTGTCGGAGTACCGTGTGGAGTGGCACCAGCGTCTGGCCCCACACGTGTACCCGTACAGCGACGGCCAGCCCGTGGTCCTGCAGTTCCACCTGTGGTCGCCATTCACGACGTACGGTGCGGGTCCCCGCGCGGTCGCGGGCACGCCGGGAGGGAGCGCGATGTCGTCCGGCAGCGGCGGATCGGCGTCGACGCCGTCCTCGGCGCTGGAGCCGAACCCGGTGAGGGCCGTTTGCCGAGGTGTTGGGCGGCGCAAAGGGTTGGAGGAACCTAATCGCATCGCGTTATTGTGTGCAGGTGCCCATGATGGCGGTGGCGTTTGAGCACGCGGAGGGCATCATTCAGGCGGCGGTGAACCGACCGGACCTGTTGTCGGGTCACCTCGCGCTCCCGGAGAACCTCGCGTCACTGGTCCACAAGAAGCAGACCATGATGCTGAAGGTGTCGCTGGATTCCCTGCCGCCGCTCCTGACCGGCATGCTGACGTTTGAGGCGGCGGCGGGTGGCCTTGTCGTGACCAGCATGCAGGACATTTCGGACGAGTGAGGGAGCTTTGAAGGCAAAGTCGGGACTGGACTCGATTGGGGGGTTAACATCGGGCGGCGGAGGTGGTTGCAGGCTCGTTGCTGAAGGCCGCCGGTCGTTTGATGCCCAAAGTGGATGAGGTAGAGGTATGCTTGTGGAGGGCAAGAGGGGTGAGAGGGACTTCCGACTAGGTTATTCAGAAGGAAGGCCAGCAGAACTACGGCGAAAGGCTGGGGGGGGTGTTCCGTAGAGCCGGACTAGGGGAGTCACGTGGGTGGCATGATGAGGAGGGCAACCAGGCAGCCCCTGCTGTCAGTTTTAGCTGTATGTGCTTCGGTGTGTGGGCGTGTTTGGCAACCTGTTTCGTCACAAGGGGTGCCTGGTATAGTGGTGAGGGCACTAGAGCTCGTGGCACGAGAGGTGGCGGGGGGCTGTCCGGTCAAGCTGAATAGCTGTAAGGGCCCAGTGCAAAACGCCTCTGCCGTCGGGGATGTAAGCCCATTCGATCCTTTTCGGAGCGTGTCAGAGTATAACGGCGTCGTGAGGTGCCCGTGGTCGTTGGCCCGACACAATGGCTGGTAGCCAGGAGGTAGGCGACATGGGAACACCCTTGACATAACCGCTCGACTGAGCGTGTCCTACATCACCTCTCTCCCCCTTGTCCTCAGCGATCTTACTCTGTCACTCTCTTGTTGGACAGATACGCCTCCTCGCGAAGGTTTACTCATTGTGGCCGGTTGCCGGACAGTCGCGGGGATCGGCCTTGCGATGGCTGGGGCGAGCAGTCCGGTCCCAAATTATGATTCGCGCTACACATTCCCACACACGCCCGCCGCTTGGTTACCATCTAAACGCATATAGCGACACGACATACGAGGCGGGCCTCACGCGAACGATTGCAATATAGATTTGCAAGGCTTGCGCCAAGGCGTCTATGCGGTTATATTTGTAGCGGTTCAACATGGCCGTGTTCTTGAGCTCGCAAGACATCAATATTGATGTAGTGCGGCACGAGCTGGCTGGGCTAGTGGAGGCTGGTGGCCCTCCTTCTTCATTCGCAGCCCTCCGCAAACTGAAAAGTGAGGCATAAGGCCATTAAGCTCGTGTGGTGAAGTCACTTCCCGCGGTTCCTCAATTGATTCCCCATTTCGCTTTTTCAGGCTGCCTGGAGCCCCCCGGGGGTGGCACAGGGGTGCCTAGGACCTCCCAGCTCGGAATGGTAAGCTCTTGGTAGCTTCCAGCGCGGTGATTTAGGTTGCCGATGACTAGGAGCAAATGTTAGCGCAACCCTCTAAACACAGGAAGCTCCCTTTCCTGCGTACAGGTGGACAGGGCGCTCGTCGCGAAGTCTGCGAGGCTGTGCTTCCCCGCTGTGTACACACCTTCCGATAAGGGCAGCAGCACCACCCCGGCATCCCCCTACTCCTCTGGCGACATGCTGGCGTCGCTCGACGGAGAGTGGCGGTTTGGCTACGGCTCCGATAACAAGGACCGATTTCAAGGCAGCTGCTTTCCGTCTGCGGCAACCGCCGGAGGGAGTGGAGGATGACGTGTCGACCGCAAAGTTCAACGAGGTCCTCGTCCTTGGCGGGGGTAGCGGCTCACGCGGCTGCTCAGGCTCTCGTCGCACACGGCACCGACCACGCTGAGCTCACAGTTGGTAGGTCACAGTCCGTCTACGTTCTCCCGGTGGGTGAACGGGGATGTTCGTTTGGAGGGTGACTACTTGATACGGTTAGTCGCGGTCGCAGTGCTTGTTTCCTTCCCTTGGCAGCCAACTTTCTCATTCGCGGAGTGGTTTTAACGGATGTATGTGCATAACATTGCAGGACGAGCTGGAGTTTACGGCGGAGGACTACGATTTTGAGGACGAGAGGTGCACCCTTGCGGTCGCTCTGCTCCACTTCTCGGACGGCGTCATGGGCGCGGTGGTGCCCTTCTGCCTGCCTCTCCGGCTGGCGGACCTGGACGGAATCGTGGTGGTAACCCTGGAGAACAACATCCCCGTGTCCCTCTCACCCCTGACGGCTCTCCTCCTCACTCGCCTGGCCGCGCAAGTGACCGCCTTCCTTCAACGTCAGCGCTCCGCCGCAATGGCAGACTCGACGTCGTGCGGCTCCTTCGCGTTCTTCCGGGGCGTGCGGAAATCACGGCTGCCCGCTATCGGAGGCGTGCCGGCAGCTGTGGTCCCGGCTCCTGGAGTGATTCAAGTGTACCAAGTGCAGTCCAGCGCTCCTCTGAGTGGTGCCGGTGCCGCACAGGTGCGACCGGCGCCGACGTCGCTGGCGGCCAGCACGGGCTGTTAGTCAGCGCTTCACAACCGCCTCACGCCTTCGCTTTCTCCGCAGACGCCTTCCGCTCTCGCGGGCAGATGTTGGAGAGTCGGGCGAGGAGTCCGAGAGCGGCGAGGAGCTGTCGGCCAGCGCGTCAGAGGAGGGCGAGAGACCGACGACGACGACGCTACGGGGGTCGGCGTCGTTCAACCCCGTGACCCCGCCAACGTTCCCCGGCCTCTGCCTCCATGGAACGATCGAGCCGGCCCTGGCATGAACTGGTCCAAGCGTCTTCCACCCAATCTATTCGACTCCGTGACCGGCGAGTTTCTGCCACCGGTCTGGCTGACTGCTCCCTCCAAGACGCTCACCAAGAGGTTGATGAACGATTCCCGTCACTTGCAAGTCCTGCCGAGAAGGTCGGGGGCGTTCAGCCACACGGGACCCGAGGGCGCTGATCAGAGCATGCACAACGCGATTGGAGAGCTAACCATCGATGAGCTGCTCGCAATCTGCGCTTCCCACGCTCGCGTCGTCCGCGACCTTCGTGACGCACGTCTCGACGACCTCTACACGGGTCACCAACTCGCGGGCACCGTTGCTGAGCTCATCCCTTGGCTCGCCATCTCCAGCCCCAGCCTTGCGCCACGACTCTTTGCGGACACGTTGCCAAAGCCGGAGGACCCCACCTTCTGCGAGGCGCGCATCTGGCCAATGTACATGATGCAGTTTGCTCGGACGGCAGCGGTGATGTCCGAGGCTCCCGCTGGGATCACGGGCGCCGTTGCCGAGAAGGAGGGCGAGCGGTATTGGAGTTTGCAGCGTCACCCGGCGATTCTACCCACTGCAAAGGCCATTGTCAACGGTCACATCCACTCCGCCGAGAAGGGCATGGTGGGCATTGCGACGTCGATCGGGGGCCGGTTGACCGTGGAGGGAGTACAGGCGGCAGCGGGAGTGCGGGGCTCTGTCGCTGCTGCTTCCCGCGCGGCAGCGGGCCCCTCCACCTCCAGGGCGCCGGCTGCTGCGGCAAGTTCTGTGGATGCGACCCCGTCCAGATCGTCTCGGTCTGCATGTGCTACAACTGCGTGGCGGAGCCCACCCTCGAACAGATCACTGTACAAAATGCTGGGGAGGGTTCTTCAAGCGGCACCTGATCGACCCCCAAGAATCGCGTCAAGCCACGCGTTCCATGTGCCTACATTTTTTTGCGCATTGAGACCACATGCGCACGGCGTGGCGCGATCGGTACGGCGAGGCTGCGATTGCCGGTGGTGGTGCCCGCCGGAGACCCGCGGCGCCCATTCGGTCCGCGAAGATCGACGTCCTCCCTCGGCATGTTCTGGTGGGTGCTGGCGCGCCCTCCTTTGACGCTGCCCCCGGAGCCAGCGTAGAGGAGGCGCAGCAGGCTGACGAGACTCAACGCTTGTGGGAGCGCAAAGTGGCAGAGCTCGATGTGACCGGACGTCTGCTGCGGGGGCGCGGATTCCGATGCGTCAAAGCAGGCGGCCGACGGGCGTGCGAGAAGCTCA